>CM053613.1:3928096-3967620 GCA_028646535.1 Procyon lotor
TTTTTTTTTTTTTTAAAGATTTTATTTATTTGACAGAGAGAAACACAGCGAGAGAGGAACCACAAGCAGAGGGAATGGTAGCGGGAGAAGCAGGCTTCCTGCAGAGCAGAGAGCCCGATGCGGGGCTCGATCCCAGGCCCCTGGGATCATGACCTGAGCCGAAGGCAGACGCTTAACGACTGAGCCACCCAGGCGCCCCTTCTTTTTCTTTTTTATCAAGTGGATGTCCAGTTGTTCCAGAACCATTTGCTGAAAAGATTATTTTTTTACTCCATTGTGTTGCTTTGTTCCTTTGTCAAAGATCAGTAGACTATATTTATGGGGGTCTATTTCTGGGCTCTTTATTTTTTTTTAATTTTTTAAAAAGATTTTATTTATTTATTTGACAGAGAGAGAGATCACAAGTAGGCAGAGAGGCAGGCAGAGAGAGAGGGGGAAGCAGGCTCCCCGCTGAGCAGAGAGCCCGATGCGGGGCTTGATTCCAGGACCCTGAGATCATGACCTAAGCCAAAGGCAGAGGCTTTAAGCCACTGAGCCACCCAGTGCCCCAAGGGGCTCTTTATTCTATTGCACTGATCTATTTGTCTGCCCTTTTGCCAGCACCACACTGTCTTGATTACTGTAGCTTTACAGTCTTTTTTTTTTTTTTTAGAGTAAGTCTTGAAGTTGAGTGGTGCTGATCCTCCAACTTTGTTCTTCTTCACTCTTTCCCCAGTATTGTGTTGAAAATAAAATAACTGAGATTTTTAGTCACATTGCATTGTATCTATAAAGTTGGGAAGAACTGACATTTCTTTTTTAAGATTTTATTTATTTATTTGACAGAGTGAGAGCACAAGCAGGGTGAGGGGAAGAGAGAGAAGCAGACTCCCAGCCCAGCAGGGAGCCCAATGTAGGGCTTGATCCCAAGACCCCAGGATCATGATCTGAGCCGAAGGCAGATGCTTAACTGACTGAGCCACCCAGGTGCCCCAAGAACTGACATCCTTATAATACTGAATCTTCCTATTCATGAACATTTATCAATTTTATTAGTTTCTCCTCTAATTCTTTTTATTTCTTCTCTTCTGCTTACTTTGGATTTAATTTGCTCTTCTTTTTCCCCCCTAAGGTAGAAACAGATTATTGATTTTAGATCTTTCTTCTTTTCTAATATGTGCTTCAATGCTATAAATTTTCCTTTAAGCACTGCTTTTGCTGCATCTCACAAATTTTGATAATTTGTGTTTTCATTTTAGTTCAATAAACACATGTATATCTTAAAGATTTACTTATTTGAGAGAGAGAGAGAGAGAGAGAGAGAGAACATGGGAGGTAGGGAGGAGGCAGAAAGGGAAAGAGAGTCTCAAGCAGATTCTGTGCTGACCCCAAAGCCCAGAGCCCAACATGGGGCTCAATCTTACAACCCTGAGATCATGACCTGAGCCAAAACCAAGTTGGATGCTAACTGACTGTGCCACCCAGGTGCCCAGAAAAAAAATTTTTTTTTAAGTAGGCTCCATGCCCAGTGTGGCCCAATGTGGGGCTTGAACTCACAACCCTAGGATCAAGACCTGAGTTGAGATCAAGAGTCAGCCGCATGGGGGCATCTGGGTGGCTCAGTCAGTTAAGCATCTGCCTTTGGCTCAGGTCATGATCCCAGGGTCCTGGGATAGAACCCAGCATCAGGCTCCCTGCTTAGCCAGGAGCCTGCTTCTCCCTCTCTATGGCTCCCCCTGCTTGTCCTCACTCTTGCTCTCTGTCAAATAAATAAATAAAACCTTAAAAAAAAAAAAAAAAGCTGGCCACTTAACTGATGAGCCACCCAGGTGCCCCTTAGTTCAAAATATCTTTAAATTTCTCTTGAGATTTCTTCTTTGATCCATGTATCATTTAGAAGTGTGTTGCTTAATCTCCAAGTATTGGGGGATTTTCCAGCTATCTTTCTGTTATTGATATCTAATTTAATTCAATTTTGATATGAGAGCAGACATTGTATTATTTTCATTCTTTTAAATTTGTTAAGGTGTGTTTTATAGACCTGAATATGGTTGATCTTGGTGGATCTTCCACATAAGCTCAAGAATACATTCTGCTGTTGTTGGAGGAAGCAGACTATAGATGTCTCGATATCCAGCTGATTGATGGTGTTGTTGAGTGCAACTATGTCCTTACTGATTTTTCTGCCTGCTAGAGCTCTCTGATAGAAGGGTGTTAACATCTCCAACTATAGTAATGGATTCATCTATTTCTCCTTGTAGTTGTATCAGTTTTTGTCTCAAATATTTTGATACTCTGTTAGACACATACACATTAAAGACTGTTGTCTTCTCAGAGAACTGACCCTTTTATCATTATGTAATGCCCTCTTTATCCCTGATAACTCTCCAGGCTCTAAAGTTTGCAAAATTAATATAGCTATTCCCACTTTCTTTTGATTAGTGTTGTCATGTTATATCTTTCTCTATCCATTTACATTTAAGTGGGCTTCTTGTAGACAACATATGTTTCAGTCTTGTCTTTTGATCCATTCTGAAAATCTCTTTTAACTGGTAGATTTAGACCACTGACAATCCCAGTGATTACCAATATGGCTGAATTAGTATCTACCACATTCGGTATTGTTTTCTATTTGTTGTCCTTCCATTGTTCCTATTTTTGTCTTCCATTCTTTTTCTGTCTCTTGTAGTTTTTTTTTTTTTAAATGCAGCTTCTTTTTCTTTTCTTTTTTTTTTTAAAGACCTTATTTATTTGACAGATAGAAACACAGCAAGAAAAAAAGAAACACAGCAAGAGAGGGAACACAAGCAGAGGGAATGGTAGCGGGAGAAGCAGGCTTCCCGCTGAGCAGGGAGCCCCATGCGGAGCTCGATTCCAGGACCCTGGGATCATGACCTGAGCCGAATACAGACACTTAAGGACTGAGCCACCCAGGTGCCCCTGTCTTTTGTAGTTTTAATTGAGCCTTTTACATGAGTCCATTTCCTCTCCTTTCTTAGTTTACCAATTATACTTTAAAAATGTTTAATGTTGCCCTAGATTTTGCAATATGCAAAATAACTAATAGCTTTTATAACTAATTCATCCACTTTCATATAACACCTCATAGATAATATGATACCTTACAATAACAATGTACCTTATAATAACAAAGTAATTCTAATTTCTGTCTCCTCTCCCTTGCATCATTGCTATATTTCACCTATACAAAAGCACACATAAGTTTTATATATGTATAAATATAGAAATTATATATAATGTAGATATATAACGTAAATTATATATAACGTAGATAAGATGTATACTTATATAACACAAGCATACATAATTGAATACATTGTTGCTATTATTTTGAACAAATGGTTATCTCTTAGACCAAGAATAAAAAAAAAGTAAGTTTTATTTTACCTCCACTTTTTCCTTCTCCAATGCACTCGCTTTATTAGGTAGATTTGAGTTTCAGACCTATATCGTTTTTCTTTTCCCTGAAGAACTTTTAACATTTCTTGTGAAGCAGGTCCACTGGCAATACATGACCTCAATTTTTGTCTGATAAAGTCTGTTCTTCCTTCACTTTTGAAGGATAAACTCACAAGGTACAGAATCCTAGGCTGGTGGCTTTTTCTCTCAACACTTCAAATACTGCAGTCCACTCTCTTCCTCTTTGTGTGGTTTCTGAGGAGCTGGATGAAATTCTTATCTTTGCTCCTCTAAAGGTAAGATCCATTTTTCCCTCCAGCTTCCTCTAGGAATTTTTTCCTTGATTTTCTGTAGTTTGAAAATATGCCTAAGTGTAGTTTTTTTGGCATTGATGCTCCATTTAGTGTTCACAGAGTTTCATGGATCCATGGTTTAGTGTCTGACATTAATTTGGGGGAAATTCTCAATCATTATTGTTTCAGGTATTTCCTCATTTTCTCTTTCTTCCTCTTCTGGTATCCCATTACCTATACGTCACACCTCTTGTAGTTGCCCTACACTTCTTAGATACTCTGTTCTGTGTTTTTCAGTCTTTTCTCTCTGCTTGTCAGTTTTAAAGATTTCTATTGAGATGTCCTTAAGCTCAGCAAGTCATTCCTCAGCTGTGTCAAGTCTACTGGTAAGCCCAGCAAGGCATTCTTCATTTCTGTGTTTTTTGACTTCTAGCAGTTTGGGTTCTTTCTTAGGATTTCCACGTCTCTGCCCATCCATTCTTTTTTTTTTTTTTTTTAAGATTTTATTTATTTATTTGACAGAGAGATCACAAGTAGGCAGAGAGGCAGGCAGAGAGAGGAGAAAGCAAACTCTCTGCTGAGCAGAGAGCCTGATGTGGGACTCGATCCCAGGACCCTGAGATCATGGCCTGAGCTGAAGGCAGAGGCTTTAACCCACTGAGCCACCCAGGCGCCCCTCTGCCCATCCATTCTTGCATGTTGTCTGCTTTATCCCTTAGAGCCCTTGGCATATTAGCCATGGTTGTTTTAACTCCTGGTCTGATAAGTCCAACATCCTTGCCATGTCGAAATCTGCTTCTGATGCTTTCTCTGTCTCTTCAAACTATGGTTTTTGCCTTTAGTATATTTTGTCATTTTTTCTTGATAGACATGATGCACTGGGTAAAAGGAATTGCTGTAAATAGGCCTTTAGTAATATGATGGTAAGGTGTGGGTGCAGGAGAAGCATTCTCCAGTCCCACAATTAGGTCTCAGCAGTCTTTCAGTGAGTCTTTACTTCACTGAACTTCACAGGTGCCTCTCGGTCCTGTGTCCCCACCCTCCCCCTGAGGTGGGACAGTATGGTGAGAATTGTCTGAAATGGGATATTCTTTTCCACCCAGGTCAGTTAGGCTCTGATAAAACCCCAGCAGGCTAGGTTCTGCTGATAGAGTTTCTGCTGAGAGCAAACTGAAGAATAGAATATTCTGGCATTTTTCAAAAATGGTTCCCTTTCCCCTCTCTCAGCCAGAAGCACAAGGGGCTTTTTCTCTGAAATCCATTGTGAGGACCAAGATCCTGGAGGTAAAATCCCCCAAATTCCCAAAAGTGTGGAGGCCTCTCCTTTGACTGGGCCCTCCTGGAGTTTTTAACTCTCAGAGCTGTCCACACTGAGCCTCCAGTGATCTGTCAATCACAGTTCAGTTTTCTGACTCCAGTACTAGTTCTGGTGGAGGCTTTTGCTCATGAATTTTTGTATTGGTTGTGATTGCACAACCACTGTGAGGTTGCACAGAGTTGTGATTCTCTGTAGCCACCCGTCTCTCCCGTTTGGGGGCAGCAGTTAGCCCTGCGCCCTCACTTCTCTTAAGGACATAAGAAATGTTGGGGCGCCTGGGTTGCTCAGTGGGTTAAAGCCTCTGCCTTCGGCTCAGGTCATGATCTCAGGGTCCTGGGACTGAGCCCTGCATCGGGCTCTCTGCTCAGCGGGGAGCCTGTTCCCCCTTCTCCCTCTGCCTGCCTCTCTGCCTACTTGGGATCTCTCTCTCTGTCAAATAAGTAAATAAAATCTTAAAAAAAAAAAAAAAAGGACATTAAGAAATGTTATTGATTTTTCCAGCGTGTTCCACCTTTTACTTGCCAGGACAGACTGGTGACTTATGAGCTCCTTCCATTCTGGACTGGAAACTGGAAATCATGATTTTCACTTCCACTCAAGCCAGTTTGAGGTAGGTTTCTGCTATTTGCAAGCAAAAGTATCCCATGGAGAATGCCAACACTCAAGTTGCACTCCCCCAGCCATTTAACTCTTTTAATAAGTCAAGGTCTAGAGATGGGATGTGATCCACTCAAAGCTAAAGAAAGGGAGAAGAAACAGCCTGGGCCTCACCTCGGAGATAACTAATCCAATCCCTTTATTTTATCTGCAGAAACACAGGCCATTATCTCATACATTGTTGGTGAAGCTTCTGTAAAAGATAATCTAACAACACGAATCACTTTTAAATGTGAAGAGCCTTTGACCCAGCACTGCTACTTCTAGAAACAGAGCCTACTCACACATCCGCACAGTATGCGCGCTGTGGCACTATTTCTAAGAAGAATCAGGAACAACCCAAATGTCCAACGATAAGGAAAAGATTAAATTGATCATGGTGTATGCTGCAGGGGAGTGCCTCAAGGTCAACAAAAAGGATGAGGTGGATTTACGTGTACCTCAAGGAAGTTCTCCAAGACATGGTGTTCAATTAAAAAAAAAAAATAGCAGGACTTCTAAGAACCTGGAGAGCATGATCTCATCTACATAAAAGACAAAAATGGCGCACGGGTGCCCGTGTGCAGGTACACGTGTAGGAATGCAATACACAGACAGAGGACTTAAAGGACTACACCTCTCATCCAAAGGGTGATGTTCGTGTTTCTTATTGTGTCTTTCTGCATTGCGGCAATGCCCTACGAATGCATCTAAGTATTACTTGGCCAGCAGACCCAAAAACAAACGAAAGCCAGGGGACAGGCAGGGACCCACAACATGGTAGAGGAAGATCCGGGCTAGAACTCAGACCTCCTGATTCCTACCCTGGACTCCCTCCGCTACCATCTCTGAGTGTCCACAGCTGTTTCCTTTGTTCACAGAGGCCACTATGTATCTTGGAATCAGGTCACTGCAACGCCAGGAGGTACAGACTACCCTCATGCACATTTTCTAGATGAGAAGACTGAGGTTCCTGGAGAGGTCCCTGTATTTGTAGCCCTTGGTCTAAACAACAGAGAAAGACCTTTGTGCCCCTGCTTGTGGTCCCTCATACCCAGAAGCCGCTCGGGAAATGCCGGATGACCTAAAGAACTGACCTGATACTCCTCCTCGGTAAGGCCCTCATCGAGGGCGAGCTGGCGAAGTTGGTCGGGGTCCTGGGCACGGAAGAGGCGGCTGAGCAGGGCATAGATGTAGGGGGCCTCCGGGGAGGTCTGCAACAGCACTGCCAGGCCTCCATACCAGGCGGCCCGTGACAGATAGTGGGCATAGAGGCGCTCTGTGGGCGACAGCAGGCGGAAGGCCTCCCGGCAGTCCAGGCTAAACACACCGATGTCATTGGGCAGGATGTACTGGGTGTCCGCCATGGGCCCTGCTGAGAACCATCACCACCATCACAGCCATCGTTTACCATACACCGACCAGACACCTAGCTAAGCACTCTCGTGGTCTCATTTAATCCTCCCCCAATCCCATTCACAGATATGCTAACTGAGGCTCAGAGGTTAGGTGACTCACGCGAAGATATTACAAAATACACTGGCGGGTCATATTTGGCCTGGGGCCCCTCAACCTTCAGGACTGAATTCAACTACCCAGGATTACAGATGGGGATACTGAGGCCCAGAGAGGCTAGGAGCTTGGCCTTCTAACACAAGGGAGTGGTCAGAAGCAGAGACCTGCATCTTTAGACTCCCAGCATAGGCCCCCCAGGGTCCCCTCCTCCTTCTCTGGCTTCCTAGCCTCCTCTTCAGAATTCTCCTATAAGTTCTTCAATTCCACCCATCACTGTGTTCACAAGGGTAGAGTTCTAGGCAACCAGCTGGAAGATCCAGGTTCCAAACCTGGTTCAGCTCTAGACTCCCAAGACTACGTCAGTTGTTTCACTTTTCTGTGCCTCAGTTTCCACTTCTGTAAAATGGGCGTGATGATAAGGCCAACCTCACGGGGAGGGTGTGCAATCTGTCTCACTGTCACCCTTCTAAATGCCTTTCTTTGGCCCTCCATCGTCCTACCCGCTCCCCGTGCTTGGCGGGGGGCGCTACAGAGCCACATTAGTTCGGAGCTGGAAGAAAACTCATTTTACAGAGAGACCGAGGCTTAGAGAGACCACACAACTTACGGGAGTCTCACCATCCCGCAGGGACCCGGGATCTCCCAACCCAGGGCATTCTCCACCCCGCCCTCCCTCCTCGGGAAGGAGGTCCAGCCTCCCCCACCACTCCGGATGCCCCGCCCCAACAGCACAACCCTCGGGGTTAACTCTTTGCTGCCCGGAGGGTTCCTTGGCCTCAGGGCCGCGATGAATGTGGAAGGGGTGCTGGATGGGAGGCAGCAAGGGAATAATCTTGCGTTCGGTCCAGACTCGCCCTGTCCCCGAGGATGACGCACTGTGACCCCGAAACCCGGGCGCCGCTCCTCACCTGCAGCCGCTGCTCTCATCGCAAACTCACTTCCTGCTTCCGGCTCCCCCATTCATTGGGGCTCCGCGAACTCCGCCCCCCGCGGCCAATTGTCGGGCTTCGGGGCCCAGATGGGCGTCAGCTCCAGCCAATAAGCGCACCTCGGCGCGCTTGGCCGGCACGCCGCTCCCGGCTCCCGAGCCCTACTGGGTCCCGCGAGCGGTGGCCCCCGCGGCCTTGGCCTTTGTCCGCGAGGGTGCTGGCGCGGCGGCCTGGCCGCGGCCTAGTCCCGGCAGACCGGGCTGACAAGGTCGCTGCGAGTCCGGGCGGGGCGGAGTGGGTGTCCTGTACGGAGCAGCGGGGACTTCCCCGCAGAGTCCCCAGCGCAGCTCTCCTTTGCATCCCCGGAGCTCAGTTTTGCAGGTGGGAACCTGCGGGAAATGATGCAACTCCCTCTCCCTCACTGGATTCGAGGGTCAGGGGGTGGAGACTCTTAGGACACTGAGAACCTAGAAGGTCAGCTGCCGGGCCTGAGCTGAGGCGACCACACCCGTGGTGGGACAAGGGCTTCACTGCACTGCCGTCGATTGGCCAGGGCTTGGAAGGCAGCCGCTAGACATCCCTGAGCCTCAGTTTCCTCAGCACAAAGGGGCGAGAGGCCTGGAGCTTGTCGGTGCTTGCCCAACGTCTGATGGAAGGGAGAGCTGCCTGTGACCCCACAAGGCGGCCCAAGACACAGCTGGGCCTGAAGTCCACCTTTGCACGTGTGCACGGACTCACAAAAGGACGACCTGGGTCGGGGCATGGCTTGTCCCTGGGCTGGAGCCGAGCCCGCGCTCAGTGGGGAGCATTGGGAGGGGCCTGGGTCAGCGTGGGTGGAGCCGGCCTTCTAAGGTCGAATCGGGCTACCATCATCTACGGCTGTGTGGCTTTGGGCCGGACATTTTACCTCTCTGAGCCTTGGCTTCCTCAGCTAGAAAACCCAGCCGATAATTGTCTCCACTCCGGAGGATGCTTTAGCCCTGAATGAACTGATGGCTGGGCAATCTGCTCCCTAGTGTTGTGCCTGCAGGGGCTGGAGAAAGGGAATTCCTGGAATCCACTCTCTCCCCTCGCCCTACCTTTGCATACGTGTGTCTGGGGTCACAGCAGCATCTGCCCACCATTGATGCCAGTTTCTCATGCAAGAAAGTGCCTAAAGCCGGGCTGGACACAACAGTATTACTGTTGGTTCCCATGAGGATTATCATCGCAGGGAGAAACTCAATAAATTCTCTGTGTCCTTAGAAAGTCACTCCCCTCTTCCCTGTGCCTCAATTTTTATTATCTTTAAAATGGGTATGCTTGGGTGAATTTGAGCTGGGCACTCTCTAGCCATCAATGGGCAGCTCAGGCTAGCAAAAGACCCCAGGACTCCCGGGATCCTCAAACAAGCTGCAATTTTATGTTCACAGTTAATACATGAGGTTCTATGCTAGCAGCTTGAGATGGAGGGTATTTCATTCTAAAAACCCTGAAGGGATACCATTTTACCCATGGTAGAATATGGGGAAACTGAGGCTATGAGGTTCATTGATTTCCCTAAGGCCACCCAAGCTGTCCTCAGGTGTCCCTGAACTGGGGTCTTGCCTTCCCAAGACCTTCCACTGGCCCCAGCATGCACACACACATAATCATACGGAGAAGTCCACTCACTGGAGTCACGGACATCCCTAGCCTTGGTTCTTCCCCAGGGACATGCAGGCAGGGCAGGTGAGGAAGTAATATTAAATACCTACGGTATTATAGGTGCTCTCGGTACATTCGCAGCCATCTGGTCATATAGGAATTGCTATTCCATTTAACAGGTGAGGAGACTGAGGCTCCAAGAGCTAGAAAGGGGCAGAGCTAGGCCAAGATCAGGGCTGTTCTACCCTCCACCACTACCTCCAAGTTCTCCCTGGGGCGGTACCATGCTCTGTGCTTGTCTCTCCTCTTTCCTCTCCTTGCCGGAAACAGGATCGGAACATCCTCTACCTGGTTTCCAACAGGATCGGAAGAGAGAACTGGAGGGCACCTGGGTGGCTCAGTGGGTTAAAGCCTCTGCCTTCGGGTCCTGAGTGGCCCCACACAGGACCCCTCTCAGGGTCCTGGGATCGAGCCCCGCATCGGGCTCTCTGCTCGGCAGGGAGCCTGCTTCACCCTCTCCCTCTGCCTGCCTCTCTGCCTACTTGTGATCTCTCTTTCTCTGTTAAATAAATAAAATCTTTAAAAAAAGAGTGAGAGAGAGAGAGAGAATTGGATTCCCAGTGGTGTGGATGTTTGTGTGTAGGGCTTGCAGTATTCCCGCGTCTGCCTGAGTATCCCCATCTGGGCTCCCCCGTGTGGCATGTGAGGCTCTGGGAGCAGGAATCTCGTCACATCCCTTCACCACCCACAGGAGCCTCTGTCCTCTCCGGAGCCCTGGGTCTGGTCTCTGTGGCCCCCACCAGCTGTGTGGACTGCAGCAGGCCCTCCCCCTTGGAATCTATACTCCCTAAAGTTCTGGCAGCCGTCTTCAACTGGGAATGATGCCCAGGCTGGGCCTGTACTTAGCCTCTTTTCCAGATTTTTGTGTATCTCCAGAACCTCCATCTACCAGTCTCCCTAGCTTGCTCCCCCCAGGAATGGTCTGAAAGCAACCCCAGCAGCACACTGAGCCTGCCTTGGCTCTCAGGGAGAGGTGCCACTTACCAAGATGAGTCAGGGTCCAGTTCAGACTCGGTCTCCATGGCAACCGAGGGCCACCAGGCCCCAGCCCAATGTCTTCACCCCTCATTTATCTTTTCTGCCCCTCCAGACCTGGCTTCTTGGTCAGTCAAGCATCTTCCCTGCCACAGGTTCACACAAGCGGTTCCGGTGACCTGAGCTGCCCTCCCCTCCCCACCCACCCCCATCCAAGGAAAGCAGCCCAGGGTGATGGAGGAGGCCAGGCTGAGGCCAGGCAGGCAGTCGTGGATTTGAGTCCTGGCTGGGTCACCTTCTAGCTGTGGAACTTGACGCCTGTACCTTAATCTTCCCATAAACAGAAATGGTAACCCCTCCCCCTCCCCCCCACCTTGGGGTTACTGTGTGGATTAAATAGCAAAACCTCTTGGTTAGTGCTCCATTAGCATAGTTATTAGCAGCAGCAGCACAGTGAAGGGCACGGTGGGCACTTGGTAATAGTGGCCCTTCTGTCACAGCCAGCACTCTGGGACCGCGAATCCCGTCTTCCCCTTCCCGCTCCTGACTGTCCACAAACGAGGTTTCAAAGCCCCCATCCAGCATCTTCCAGCCCCAACCTCTTGCTCCAGCCCTCTTTCTGCCCCCCCACGGCCCCTGCTCCAGCCCCTCACCCGGTCCCAGCCTCCCCCCTGCCCACAGCACCCTCCCCTTCCTGTGGGGAGTTTCCACGCGAGCCTCCCTCACTCTCCCGCCTGCTTGGGACACCTGCTCCGCAGCCCTTGACGATCCTCTGATCCTGGTGCCCAGGAAACCGTGTTGTCATTTGGTAATTGGGTCTGTCGTCCACTACATTGTGCCTTGCACCAGGCAGGGAACCAAGTCGGATTGTCTCTGTGTCCCCAGAGCCCACTCGGCGCGGACTCCAGCCCAGAGCGCAGACGCCAGCCCCAGCCTGCTGCCCACCCCTCACTCAGGCAGGGGCTGGCAGCACCGCGCGCATGCTGGACACGTGGGATCTGCGAGGGCAGGCTGAGCAGCAAGATTTATAGAGGAACCCAGGGCAGCAGCGGGGTGAGTATCCGGAGCTGGGTCGGCAGGCTCAGGGCGCAGCCAGCCTAAGCTGGGGGTCAGGGACCCATGGCCCCTTCACGCCCCCAGGGACACAGTGTAGGCGGCATGATGTGGGACACCCCAGGAAGGGCCAGGGCATAGGGGTGGGCTTCCCTCCATCAGCCCAGGACAGAGCTGGTGCTGAGGGCCCCGTCATTCTGACTGGGGTGGGGGTTTCAGGGACCAGAGTTAAGAGGGGAGGAGCACAGCCCAACCGTCCAACACGTCCATCTGGTGTGGCTACGTGCCAGCCGGTAGAGTCCCACATGCAGAGCTCCCTCTGGGCCGCAGGAGGTGGGGGACTTAGGTGGGCAGGTGGGCGTGGCAGCCAGGGCCCCAGGGGAGCCTAGTCCAGCGGCCCCTGGAAAATGAGGCGGACGCAGCCATGCTCGCCGGTGAGCCAGGCCCCACAAAAGGGGCAGGCAGCATGGAAAGCGTGGGTGCCGTGGGGGAGTGGCGTCTGGGCCCAGTAGCGGGCAGTCTTCTCCGAACACACGTGGCCGCAGGGCGCAAAGGCATGGCTCGGTGGCCCAGGGTCCAGACAGAGGCCGGCCTCCTGGCCAAGCCACAGGGGGACGTAAGGCCCCACGAGGCGACAGAGAGGACACTCGCGCTCCTGGGGGCCCCGCTCTCTCCTGCAGCCCCAGCCGTGGTAGCCGTGGACGTGGCCACACCGGACGTAGACCCAGGGCTGCTGCTTGTCGGGTGCTGTGCGGCCCCGGGCCGGACTCGGGAAGGCCAGGGTGCTGAGGCCCACGGGGCACTGGGGCCGCGCCGCGTTCGCCTCCTGCCGCTGGGCCTCCAGCTGCTTCAGCGTGGGGGCCCTCAGCAGCCCCGCTGGCGTGCGCCACAGCAGAGTGGCCCCACACAGGTCAATCAGGGAGCCGTCCTGCAGCACGTTGGACTCGTTTTCTACCTGCCAGAGACAGCAGAAGGGCCTTACTGCTCAAGAGGCCGCCAAAGCCCTGGCTATGGGGCAGCCATCCCCTCAGCCAAGCCGCCTGTCCGTCCCACCAAACCTCCCTGGAGAGAACGCTCTGGACAGGGCGGCCAGCTAGGCCAGAGGAGAGGGCAGGGCTGGGGCAGATGGGGGGCGAGGATGGAGGCAAGGAGCCTGGAGGGCTGAGAAGCCACGTGGGAGGCCAAGTCCGTGCTCCTGGGCATGACTGTCCCTCAGAGTGGGAGGGGGCCTTAGCCACTTCATCTGTCAAATCAGGAGATCGGGACCAAAATGAGGTTCCCCCCCAGGTTCTCCCCTAAGGGCACAAGTGGGAAACTCTTCTATCTGAAACCCTGGGGACTTGGCCCAGGCAGCAGTCCTCATGGCTGTGGGTAAAAGCAAGGACTCTAGAGCTAGCCTGCCTGGGTGTGAATTCTGGCTTCACTGTCTACTAACTCTGCATGCCTGGTCAAGTAACTCAACCTCTGTGTCCTAACTGTCTTATCCTCAGGCTGGATGCTACTTCCCATACTTCCTGTTATCTCAAGTGGTTCTCACGGATCAATCATTGCAAACGCTTGGAACGGAACCGGAAACATTGCGGTTACTCCGCAAGTGAATGCTAGTAAAATTCACATGCACAGTTTTAAAAAGTACTGTTTCCCCAAATCTCCCAGTAGAACTGATGCTCTGGAAAGAGCAGCCGTGCTCTCCCCTGAGATTTCGCCTCCAAGGGCCCAATGTGCTAATATGCTGAAGAGCTCTGTATAGCCCATTGAGAGGCAGCCCATCCCTGCCTCTCTCTAGGACTCTCTCCCAGCTCCGAATCTGGGTTCTCTGATATGTGCCACGTGGGGCTTTCACTCTCACCTCTGTCAGAACTCCTCCAAGGGCCCTTTCCCGCTAGGCGAGGATAATAAGGCTAAATCCGTCTGAACGTGAGAGACACCTTACAGACTGCCAACACTTTAGGCTGTAAACTGCTCCCACAGGGGCAAAGTGTCATCCTCATAAGAGGCTGTGATTCCTTCAGCTGCTGGCCTCCCTAAAGCCACTCGGTACTGCAGTGTCCACGTCTGCTCTATCGCACGCCACCCCAGGGCCTCCGGCAGGATGTGAGCTACATTGTGGGGACTATGGTCTGGCCCTCTCTGTGGGACAAGTGGTACACAGCCCCCAGATGGAGCCTGTTGGGGCTCCCTTGGGTAGGAGGGCAGGAGATCAGGGGGAAGGGCCTGGGAGGAGTTGAGGGAGGGGGTGGGCAGGGAGCAGGCCACCTACCAGCTTCCCTCGCTGCTGTGCAGAGCGGCTGTCCCTCAGAGTGTACACGTTCCCACAGACCGATATCTCCCTCCAGACACCCGGGGCTGAGTCTTCCGAGAAGCCGCCTGCTGGGTGCATCACCAGGACCCCATTGGTGGTTAAGCCGTCCATCAGGCCGTCGGGGGTCCGCCACTTGGCCGCCCGCTCCTGAGACCACATGTGGGATCAGATCCTATCTCCGAGCGGCCCCCCAGCAGGCTGTGAGCCAGGGAAGCTACCCCTCTACCCTCCACGGTCAGAGGTGGCCCAGAGAGGACCGGAATGGGTGCCGCACAGCCGTGCACATCATCAGAACTCCTGGAGCCTCACGGTGCTCATTTGTTAAGTGGCATCGCTAGTCCCAGCACAGATCCTGGTGGATGGCTGCTGACTGGTCCATCACCCCAGGGCACTGCCCCTCCCTAACCAACCCCTCTGCTCACTCTCAGACGACATGCCAGTCCCTGCCTGGGGCTCACTCACTCCAAGGAAGATGTTGCTGGAGGCATCGAAGCCAGCGGCATAGATGCGGGCAGTGTAGGGCGGCCGGCGGTCACACAAGATGCGGCAGGCATAGCGGGAGATGGTACTCTGGGCTGAGGGGCCCTCAGCAGCCCCTCCCCCAGGGGATGTGTCTGTTACCACAAAGTCGATCATGTTCTCTGTGGAGCGGCCGATCTGTGAGGAAGGGGGGAGCAAGCACAGGGATGCTACATGGGCGGGTCAATCCCACGGCTCCCCCCCATCACCCCTGCCAGCCCAGGGTTCCCGGAAGCTGCTCTGCAAGCAGGGTCACCAAACAATGAGGAGGGAGCTCTTCTATCCCAGCTCCAAGGGCCCTCTGGGCTCTCTGCTGGCGTCTCCAAATCCAGTCCCTGGGGTCTGGGGCTTCTCTGTCTCCCCCACTCAATAAAAAAGAGTTGATTATTTTTTGGTAGACTAGTGAAAAGGTGACACCCAGTCTGGGAGTACCCAAATAGCAGCAAACTGCAAATTTTTTGTAGGTCCTAGATACCACACCCAGCACTTCCCGTGTAATAGCTCAGCTGATCTGCCTGATAATTCCATGGAGCGGTACGTTATGAGCCCCACTGTACAGAGGAGGAAACGGAGGCCCAGAGTGAGTCAGTGACTCTTGTCTAAAGTCTTACCCAAAGCTGGTAAGTGATGGAGCTGGGATCTGGCCCAGGCGGTATGACCCTCACGCCATACGCTGAACCCCTAAGCTGTGTGGCCTCCCATGGCCTGAGTGTCCAGTCTGGGGTTTTAAATTTTGATGTAGCCACTGATTTGCTCTGTGACTCCCGGAAGTCAACATCCCTCCTTGGACATCCTCCTTCTTCATCTGGAGCGTAGTCGATTGCACTGAGTGCCCCCAGAGCAACTTCACCCTGCCCTTCGGTCTTCCAGGTTTACCCTGGAATGCCCGCAGAGCTGGACCTCGAGGTCCAGTGGCCAAGAGGCGCGCGGAGGGGCCTGTGCATACCTGGAACATGTCCGTGTCGCTGTCATGTGTATACTCGACGATGACCGAGTGACTCCGGGACAGCGTGTACGAGATGCTGTGCTGGCCACGGTTACTCAGTGCCTGGTGGGGAGAAAGGAGAAGTCACTTCCCAGGGCACGTGGCCAGGAGAAGCATGAGCTTCAGAGCCAGAGGCTGGAACCCAAGGCCCACCAGCCAATCCCAGCCAGGGGGCGGCTCTGCCCTTGCCGAGGGTGACTGTGCGGCTGGCGCTATACGCGGCTTACCCGATTTGACCCCCTACAGCCACCCCAAGAAGGAGGCATTGTTATCACTTCCATTTTACAGTGCAGGGAACTGCAGCTCAGAGAGGAGAAGAAACTGGCCAAAAGACACACAGCTAGACACAGGAGAGCCTGTATCTTAACCCAAGTCCTCTGAAGCCAAAGGCTTTTCCATTGGCATTGCTGTGTGACCATCACATCCCTTCTCGGAGCTGTGGCTGCCTCAAAATGATGCTGATCATTTCCATTCAATGGCTGGGGTCTGGTCACCAAAGAAACATTTTGCAAACTGTAACTAACGCATAGTGCACTACAAGGGATTTCCCCTCTGCACCACTTCTCTGGCAGCCCGAGGCTGTAAGTGAGTGAAGACAGAGGGGGCTCCCCTGCTCCGGTGTGGCTGTGGGTGGGTAGGGCCCGGAAGGCCGAAGACCTGGGACTTGGGCAGGGAGTGCAGGACCTCTGTCCAGGTCCGCCGGGACAAGCTGCTTGCCTTGGAGACGAGTGGTGTGGAGATGTGGTGCATGACGTCGGGCTTCACGCCGTTGGCATGGGGCCGGCGGCTCAGCGCCAGGCGGCTTCTCCGGCGGCCCTTGTCCCCACTTGCCAGACACCCATTGTAGCTGTGGATGTAGGGGGTTAAAAAGAAGGGGTTGCAGGGAGAAAGAAAGAGAGAGAAAGAGAAAGTGAGCCCCTGATAGATTTGGAGGAACTGCCAACTTCTGGGCAGTCTACCTTCATAAATAAGCCCTATAACCCCCTGAAACTAGGAGACCTTGCACTACCAATCAGTGCGTTTAGGGAGCAGGGCGAGGGGCAGAATATCTTCAAAAGGCCTTTCATTCAATTATCCAATGTTTCCTGGACACCTGACTGGTCAGCTGCTGGGCGCTAGGGTGCCACAGGGGGCACACGGCAGGTCAGTTCCGTCCCCTCGGTGGCAGGGAAGGGGCATCCTGAGCTTTTCAAGGAAGCTGGGCATCAACTGCACCACAGGCCCAGAGGCAGAAGAAGGGAATTCTCAGATCAGGTTTCAAAAAGGGGGACACCTTTACTAGGCCTTGAAGAACTGGAAAGGATTCACCTTTGTGGCAAACTGTCATTTACGACACCGTAAGTATGAACGGAAACCAGAATGAAAGAAACAAATAGACCCACAAGGCCACCACCTCCATATATATCCATACATGTCAAATTTCTACCTTCCTTTCAGCTTTCATCTGGAGGGAGTGACTGTGAAAGGCAAAGATGTGGTGAGTCACAGCCTTGGTCACGGCCATGGACTGGAGCCTCCCGTGTTCCTGGAGCCTCACATTATTAATTACCTAGTGGAATCTGTGCAATGTCCTGCCAGGCAAGTATCTTTCTTCCCATTTTACAGATGAGGAAAATTGAGGCTCAGGGAGGTAAAATGACCTGCCTGAGGTCCCAGGCTAATAAGTGAAAAAGTCAGAGATTTGAACTCGGGTCTGTCTGACTCCAGCCTCTCTTTCAGAAGCCCTTCTAGAGGGAAGGCCTCGCCCCAAATGGAGGGCCTGAGGTTGGCAGGGTTTGGTGAGATCAGGGAGTGGTGACCTAAGCGGTGAGCTGAAGTAGAGGCAGATGAAGCTAGGGGAGGGGCCCTGAACACCAAGCTTAGGAGTCTGGACTTTGTTCTGTGAGACTAGGGGGCTACGGAAGGTTTTGGAGTGGGGAGTGCCAGGAGGAAGAGGTACCAAATACAGACAAAGACCACTTGAATCAGAGTTTTCTTGTGAGCTGGTTAAAATAGAGGTTCCCTGGCTCCACCCATGAAGACTGATTCTGTAGGTTTGGGATGGGACTGTCAGTGGGTCTTTTCAACGTGGTCTCCAAGTGGCTCTATACCCAGCGTGGGGCTTCACTGCTCTACTGAGAATACACAGAAGCTAAGAGGGCCTCCGCCTTTAGGTCTGCACTCTCCCTCATCAGCTGCCTCGCCCTCAGCTGGAAAGTCTGCCCTTCCTTTGGGACACCCAGCAGCTGGTTTTCTCATGCAAGCAGCCCTGAGAGGGGCAAAATCACTTTTGCCCTTGTAAGTTCTTCCCACTTATGGGGTGTGGGGCAGTTCCGGACACAGGCTCGGGGCTCAGATGGGCCTGGCTTAAATCCTGGCTCTTCCACTTATCGCATGACCTCTGTAAAATGGTGGTAATTAATCAGGACCTACCTCGCAGGTTCATTGTGAGAACTAAATGAGATAAAGCATTTGAAAATGCTTGGCACAGAGTCTGACATACATAGATAGCAAGCCCTTGATAAATGTTAACTTATTAGGAAAAAGCACATGATGTGTACATGTCAGCCAACGGTAGCCATTATTATTTCTAAATAATCATAATGATAGCATAGCTTATCAAGTATCTTCTTCCGTGCAGATGGCAGAGAGAAAAGCCAAAAGGAAGTGTGGATGGGGGAAGGAGAAGAGGGATCTGTGCCTGGGGGCAGCGCTAAGTGGGTGTGCAAGGATCCTAGTCAGGCAGAGACCAGGAAAGGAATGAGGTCTACCCAGCCACCAACTCACATTGCTTCCCCTCTCCTGGCCTCAGTTTTCTCATCTGTAGCATGGGGGTCAGCTGTGCCTTAGTCAAAGTGCACTAGACCTGGAGTGAGAAAGACCTGGGTCCAAATCCCAGCCCTGCCACTTACCAGCTGTGTGCCCTTGGACCAGTCACTTCCCCTCTCTGAGCCTCGGTTTCCTCACCTCCTTCCTCACAGCATCTTTGTGAAGATTGAAATGAAATAATGTCCATGAAAGGGCTTGGCACAAGCCTGCCTCCCAGAACACTTGATAAGTGCCAGGCACTGTCCTACTGTGCTTTACAGAAATCACCTCATTCATTCCTCTGACAACCCTCTGAGGTATCATTATCATCCCTATTTGTAAGATGGGGAAATGGAGGCACAGGGAAGTTAAGCAACTTGCAGAGGCAGGATTTGAACCAACCATTTTTGCTGGAGAACCAGAGTTCTTCACCCCAGCCTACATATGCTAGGTGCTTTTGAAAGGCAGATGGTGCTACTTTTTTTCTGATCAGAAACTTAGGTGGGCAGTTAGAGATTTCTCAGTAATTTATAAAATATGGGAAGATAAAATAACAAGAATAGAGGTGGGTTTGGTCAACTCTGTCTCTCAGCTGGGAAGGTGAGGCGGGACAAACAGCAGAAGGTCATACGTGGGGAGAGCTGGGGCCCTTGGTCTGGTTGCCCTGGGGGTGCCTGGTGCCCTGCCCCACCTGGACCAGGGTCACTCACCCCAGGACGATGAGTTCGCCATATTTGATGGGCTCCTCGCCTGGCTGTGCATCTTCACCAGGAGAAGAGAGAACACAAGAGCCCTGGGTCCCTGGATGCTGGAGGTCTGAGGTTCGGGGGGACCCCACTTCGGGGTTTCCTTCTAGCACCATTCTGGGCAGAGTGGGAGAGGAGAAAAGGAATTTTGCAACCTCCCATCCCAACCCCCCTTGATGCCAGCTCAGGCCTGCCTGCTGCGGGGCCACCTAGGCTAAGGCCAGAGTGACCTCTCATCACCTCTGTTGCTATGGCAACTGCTCACCCCTGCCTCCTTTAAACTGTCCTGGGGTTGCTGGGATACCAGGGAAGGAAACCGGGTGGGATGGAACCAAGAGGAGGGGCCCCGTTCAGAGGAACAGGACGTTTGGTGGGGCCAGTGGCGAGAACCAACATGGGGTGGCCAGAGGCTTCTTTTTGGCCAGGACACCAGTCTGGGATCTGCTTGGAAAAGGGACAACTCAGAGGAGTTGGAGGACCCTTATTCCTCATCTTAGACTTAGTTGCTTGGTTGGCTCTTGGCCCCGCAGCCTCTGAGTAACCCTTCTGCCGGGTTTTTGGAATCTATCTATCCATCTTAATCATTCAGCCCCTTTGCAGGTCTAGGCCTCTGTCTGTCTGTCTTTTTTCTCAATGACTCTCTGCCCTCCTGGGCTGTCCTTTTCACCGTCTCTCTTCCCACCCTCCTCCCTATCTCCGTCTGTCTGGCCACCTTCCTCTCCCCAACCATCTGCCTCAGTCTCCCCACCTTGGCCTCACCAGGCGGGCAGGCCTCTGGACCCCTCCCGGGTGCGCGCCCCCTCCCTCCCTCAGGTGTCTGTCTGCAGTCCCAGAGCCGCCCGGGTCTCTGGAGGCCTGTGGGGGCGGCGCTCCCCCCTCTGGCTGGGGCTGCAGCAGAGCCCGTCTCCGCAGGAAGCCTGTTTGGAAAACATCCCCGCGCAGGAGGGACTGCGCCGGGGCAGGCCCGCGCCCCGCGCCCGGGGCAGGCACAATGACGGCCCAGCGCATACGCAGATACACACCCGGCGGCCCCTAGCCACAAACACGCGCACGCACGCACACAGTCCCGCACACCCCGAGCCCCGCGGGCAGTGCCCGGACGGACGCCTAGCCCACCAGCGACCCGAGAGCGCGCAAACAGCCCCCCGCGCCCGCCCTCGGACCCACTCCCCCTGCCACCCCCAGACACGCAAACACGCCCCCCGCGCCAGCCGAAGCCCGCCCGGCGCAGCCCCCGCCCCCTCCGCCTCGGCGGTCTCACCTGGACGCGCTCCCAGTCCCGCTCCGCGCCGCTCCCTTCGCGCCTCGCCCCTGCTCGGCCCCGGGGCCGCTGCGGCGGGATGGGCCCCGCCCGCGGCGGCTCCGCGCTGCCTCGTCACGGGGACACCCGGGGCCGAAGGAGGGGGCGAACGCGGACCGCCACACTCCGCCCCCTGTCCCGATGCCCCGCCCCGTTGGGCCCGTCCCTGGAGCCCCGCCCCACCCGAGACTCCGCCCCTTGCGGCGAAGCTTAACGCTAGTCTACAGGGCCCCGCCCCTCTGGTGGAGGCCACGCCCCATCACCCCGCCCCAGACTCTGGGAAGCCCCGCCCACCACTCTGTCTCGGGAACTCCCTCGCCAGTTTTCACTGGTTCGGGGACTCCTCGGTATCTTTGAGATCCATCCCCGGGTTCTGGCTCCCCAGACTCCGCCCTCATTTCTGGGGACTTCCGGGTTCTCCCAGAGACCGGGGCACCTCCTGCCCCGCTGCAAGTCGGAGACTTCGTCCTGGGCAGGAGGCCCCTTTTCCACCTTTGGCCGCGGGACTGTCCGAGAACCCGCCTCCCAAATGGGAACCCGCAGAATTAGAGGGGAGAAGCGGGGGCTGGAAAGAGAAGGAAAATACTAGAGGAATCGAAGGAGTGGGGTGTCCGTTAGCAGGAAGGCCGAGGAAAAATGCTGCAATTGACTAGAGTCGAAGACCTGTCTTCAGCCTGGCTTGGTCACTTTCTCACTGGGTGACCTCTGGCCGGCTGTGGGACCCGGGGTGTCCGGGAGCACCTCCCTCCTTCCCTCTAGCACGCACACACTACCCGAGAAGCCACAAAGGGGATGGAGACCTTGGGGAGCAAACAGCTCCTTCCGGGCCTGGGCTTGCAAGAGATCTATCAGTCAATGCCAAGTGCCATGCTCTGTGCTTTGAGCACAATAAGACCTTTAATTTCTGGGAGGCAAGCACGATAATCACCCATTTTACAGATGAGAAAACAGTTGTACAAACCTAACTAGAAACGTGGTTATCTTGCTAGAAAGGGACCAAGAGCAGGTCTCAGCCGTGTGACTCGAAAATCTGGACTCTTAACTTCTATACTGTGTTGTTATGACGAGGAATGGCAGGATGGGGTTCAGAGTTACAGAGCAGGAGAGACCCAGAAATGTATCAGATAAGATCCCTACAGCACATTATTTCTCAGTATGTTTGGAACCATAACCAAGGACTGGGAGAAGCCCACAAGGTAGACCCTTAACCTGAGTCTTTGGAGTATTTATTGAAGAAATCAAGGAAGGCTGTACAGAGGAAGTGTCCTCTGCCTCCAGTCATGAAGGAGAGGTGAAAGTTTGCCCATACATTCCTGAAAGAGATCATTCTTCCTTGTTTTCCCCCATCTTGTTGCTTGTGAAACTCCCTCTCTCCTGGACCTCCATGGGTCCCACAACATCCACACACCCCACTAACTCCCCCACCTAAAAATAGTCCATGGTACCAACTGCTTTGCCAACTGTTTGGGGGCCCCAGCAGCCAGAAGAAACAAGAAGGAAGCTAGCAGCACGTCCTTTAGGGAAAAAGGCAATCATTAATTAAAGAGAGGCTCCCTGAGAGGCCACCACCGAGGAGGCTGGATGGCTGGGCTGTGCGTAGCAAATCTTACAAATCCTGCATCACAGGAGAGCTCCCATCCCTGAATGCCTGTTATGTGCCCACCTCCATGCCAGGTACACACAACCACCATGGGACACAGGGACAGGGGGTCAGTCTCACTCTTCTTTGCATTCCCAGCTTCCAGCACATTGCTTGCCAGAGCAGGCCGTTAGTGAACACGTGTTCAATAACTATTAGAATCTCCCGTTTACAGATGAGGAAACTGAGGCTTGGGGAATGGGGGAAGAGATACTCGCCCCAGTTCACACAATCATGCAAGCACATAGCTGAGGATTGATCAGAACTCCGGTGCTACCATCTGACATCAGACTGCAGGGAAGAAGGACTGAGAGAGATTCCAGGGCACTGCAGGAGGCAGAGATTTCTCCTGTGGTATAGTGCGCTGTGACCTGAGCTGCATGATGAGCACAGCCAGACCACAAAAGGCCTCCCAAAGCCTGAGGTGAGCCTGGTCCTAGCATTGTCCAGGTAGGGGAGAGGAAGGGAGAGTCAGACACCACCAACAGACACAAGTGCCCAAGTTCCAGCCTTGACTTCTGGCTCTGTCTCAAGGGGGCACCTGGGTGGCTCAGTGGGTTAAAGCCTCTGCCTTCGGCTCAGGTCATGATCTCAGGGTCCTGATATCGAGCCCCGCATCGGGCTCTCTGCTCAGCAGGGAGCCTGCTTCCCTCTCTCTCTCTGCCTGCCTCTCTGCCTATTTGTGATCTCTCTGTCAAATAAAGAAATAAAATCTTAAAAAAAAAAAAAAGAACTCCACTTCTCAATCTCTAGACCTCATGTTCCTTATTTATAAAATGGAATAATAATAGTATCTACCTATCATGGGATAAAAATTTGCACTATTGTTCTGAAATCCCTTTGTTCTACCCCTGCCTTCTCTCCAATATAGATAAGAAAGAAAGAAAGAAAGAAAGAAAGAAAGAAAGAAAGAAAGAAAGAAAGAAAGAAAGAAAGAAAAAGGCAATGAAGAAAGGAACAAGACACAACCTCTATTTCTTCAATTCTTGAGTCCAAGTGTCTGGAGACAAGTGGCTGGCATAAAGTTTGGAAGAAGATTTGTGTATCTATTTCAGAAAAGATGTTGAAGAAACAACAACAAGGAACAACTCTGGTCTAAGTGAATTGGAGAGGAGAGGCTAAGATGCTGGGCTGTACCTCTGAGGCCCTTGTAGGTGAGAATGGGGGCTGGAGAAAGATTGAACCCTCAGGCAGATTCGGGGATCCAAACCCTATCCCTTTAAAAAGACCAAATGTGGTGGGATCAGTTTATGGAGCAGTTTATGTCCCAGGACCTTGTTGAAAACAATAGAGGACTCAGCTAGCCTTGAGTGGAGTTTAACAGCTGGGTGTGGCCAGGGAAAGAGTCGGTCAAGGAGAACACTGTCCAAACCACTGTCATCCCAGGGTGACTGTGGGCACACCCAAGGCTGCACTTCCGAGGATCAAGACAGACGCTTTATATTTAGACTGGGAAGTGGGGATTTGGGGGGAGATAGACTTCACTAAAATAACCCAGCCGGTCACTAAACAGACAAATGACCATAATAAGCCTCAAAGAGGGTAGACTAGTACTGAGTTGCTACAATATAGTAATTAAAATCTTCAGTTTCCAACAAAATTCATGCAAAGAAACAGGGAGGATGACCCACAGACTGGGACAAAATTGGGCAGGTGTTGTCCAGATGTGGGGAATTTGGCACCTCACACACTGCTCATAGGTGTATAAAATGGTGCAGCCGCTTAGGAAAATAGACCATCAGTCCCTCAAGCACTTAAACGTAGAGTTACCACATGAACCAGCAATTCCACTCCTAAGTGTATACCAAGAGAAATGTAATGTTGGAAATAAAGAAAGTCAAGGAAGTCAATAGCGCAAAAATCAGGAAGGTGGTCGTACTTGGGAAGGAGCACATCAGGAAGGAAAGCACCAGGGTGCTGTCCATGGTGCTGTCCAGTTTCTTGACGGAATGGTAGTCACCTGGGTACTTGTTTTATAATAGTCAAACTGTACATTTATGTTGTATAGGCTATTTGTTTGTTTCTGGTATTTTAAAATAGAGGTATTTAAAATAAGATGAGCTGGTTCAACCAAACTCTCACACTCTGCAATTTGAGTGGGCAGGGATTTTTTCCAACTGAAACTACAGGGGCTTTCTGTTTCTTTTCCTTTTCCTTCTTTTTCTTTTTCTTTCTTTCTTTCTTTCTTTCTTTCTTTCTTTCTTTCTTTCTTTCTTTCTTTCTTTCTTTCTTTCTTTCCTTCTTTTCTCTTTTCTTTTGTTTTCACCCATGAGCATTAGTAAGAAGACATTTTTATTGTGGTCCTATAGACACACAGGCACACAAAGGAAATACCAGTGTGACAAGACAATACGTAACTTCACACCATGATGTACTTGGCTATTCTATTCTCTTCCATTCTATGTTGTTAAAAATGTTAGTTGAACTCATGAAATCAATGTAATAACCCACTGATAGGCCACAATGCCAGTTTTTAAAAAGTCTTGTCTGAGATCAAGGCGTCAGCAGGTCTAGTTTCTTTTGAGGCTTCTCTTCTTGGTTTACAGATGGCCACCTTCTTGCTGTGTCCTCACGTGGTCTTTCCTCTGTGCATGTCTGTGTCTTGATCTCCTCTTATAAGGACATCAGTCAGATTGTTAGGACCCAACCTAATCACCTCATTTTAACTCACCTACCTCTTTGTTTTGCTTTGTTTTAAAGATTTTATTTATTTATCTGAGAGAGAGTGAGCAAGAGAGAGAGAGCGCGCACAAGCATGGAGAGGGGCAGAGGAAGTGGGAAAAGCAGACTACCTGATGAGCAGGGACAGGGGTTCTATCCCGGGACACCCGGGATCAGGACCTGAGCCGAAGACAGACATGCTTAACCTATTGAGCCAACCAGGTGTCCTTCACCTACCTCTTTAAAGACCCATCTCCAAACACAGTCACATTCTTAGGTACTGAGGGTTAGAGCTTCAAGATATTACTTTGGAAAGGAGAGAAGGAGGCAGAGGGAGCCAGGAGGAAAAGGGAGAAAGAGTTTCCAGGTCTATACATCTACAAATGGGGAGGCATAGGAGAGCTCAGGGCAGCAGGGAAGTGTACACTCTGGTTGATTGGACGGTGAGGTAGGGAGTATGAGGTTGGAGAAGGTGGCAAGGGCTATGAAGTGTAGACTTTAGAGTGATGAGTCCCAGCAGGACCCCCTGAGACCTTGGAGAGAGATCCGAGAAAGCTGAACTTAACAAGTGTTTCAGATGGACCAAGACCCACACCTGGGAAAATAAGCTGTAGGTGTCACCAACAAGCTTTAGATGGGGCTGACACTGGCTGGGTTAGAAAGGATAGGATGGGGGGCAAGAATGGAGGCAGAGAGGCCATAGTGGGGGCTGCCCTGAGTACCCAACTGACAATACTAGCAGTTAGCTTCATAGAGTACTTACTATATGCCTTAAGCCAGGCATGAGCTAAGTACCCTGTCTATGGAATTATGTTAAATTCTCTCAACAGTCCTGTATAGTAGGTACCTTTTAATTCTTATTTCACAATTAAGAAAACTGAGGCTCAGACAGCTGCAGGAATTTGCTTCAAGTCACAGAGCTAGGGAGAAACGTGTATTTTGGGATGTCAGCCTTGCTCTCTGGCAATCACAGAGGAGATGGCAGAATTGGTGGGATTAGTGGTGACATAAGTCGGCAGGATTCAGGACAGACTGAACATGGGGGCTAAGGGAGAGGAGTGAACTGTAATTGGGCAGTTCTAGGTCCTTAACTCTCCATATTTGCAATCAAAAGTGGAAGGGAGCTCAGCTTACTCCTTCTCCCTCTGCCTCCCCCTTCTCTGCCTGCCCTTCTGTGCTGCTCCAGGGGGTTCCCAGGGTACCAGGAACAGGCCTGAGCATTGTTTGTGTGACAGGTACAGATCTTAGTTCATACTTCCTGCACATAAGATACAGAATTTGCTTTTCTCTGACTCAACTCAAAGAAACTCTGTTTCTTTTGGTAGAAATTTGGAGTTCCTTCCCTTTTCCCCAGGAGGATACAACTGGCCTCCAATACTGTCTGTTCACATGGGTCTCTGGTGAGATGGCTCAACGGGATCTCTACCCTAAGAAGGTCTCTGTCCAGGCAACCTTAATCTCCAAGGCAGGTGGCTGCTCTGCTCTCTCCCCCTTACACTTCAGAGCATAGGGGCCTTTCTGCTGCACAGGGGCACAGGCATTTCTGCCAAGCATGCCTTGGTCACTACACAGCTGGCCCCTCTCTAAGGTCTTGCTGTCTCCTTGAGGAAGGGGACTAGCTACCCACTGACTCCTGGCCTAAACCACTTTTCTGGGGTCCACTACTGGAGATCTGGCTTCAGGCTTTGCAGCTGGGATCTCCTAAGTCTCTCTCTCCCTGTCACCCCACATCCCTCCTTGCCCCTCTTCCTTGCAGCCCACTGAATCCTTCTATACCATGTACATTGGAGGTCCGAGTATAAAACCCCTACTTATAATGTATTGTCCAGGCTTTTTCATTTTCTGCTGGGCGCAGGCTCAGTTTTAGCTTGATTTCTACTTCTTCACTTCTTTTTCTCAAACTGTATTCCTGCAGCTTCAGATGCCCCATCTCCTAGCCTTCTAGCTCTGTGGCTGCTCCTTCTTGTTTTCCTTTGCTAACTCTCTCTTCTCTTCTTTCCCCTCTTTAAATGCTGACTTCTCTTCTTTCTTCCTTGGGTGACCTCACTCCTGGCCCCAAGGACTATCAGTCCCTATGCAACAGATGCCAGCATTTCTGTGTGCAGCTCAGGCACCTCTCTCAGACCAGGCCCTGTGGCTGGGTGGGCCACATGCACCCCTGTTGTGTGCTGGTCTCAGCTACTGACAGCCAATGTTGTGGCTGGCCTGGCCTGGTGTTTTTCGTTTGTTTGTTTGTTTGTTTGTTTCTTGTTGTTGTTTAGACAGAGAGAGAGAGTGGGGGAGGAGCAGAGGGAGAGGGAGAGAAAGAATTCTTTTTTTTTTTTACAAGAACTTTTTTTTTTTTTTTTTAAGATTTTGCCTATTTAATTGACACAGAGAGAGAGACAGTGAGGAGTGGGAGAGGGAGAAGCAGGCTTCCCAAAGAGCAGGGAGCCTGACATGGGGTTCATCCCAGGACCCTTGGATCATGACCTGAGCTGAAGGCAGATGCTTAACGACTGAGCCACCCAGGTGCCCCCCACTATATGGTTTGTATCATGAATGCAAGATGCATTCAACAATAACCATCAGGGAACTTTGGGGAAAAAATGTTATTACTCACAGGTCCTGGAAATTGCATGGCACACCTGGGGCCCCACAGCCAGTTCACAGAGGGAGAGAGAGAAAGGGGACCATCTTGGGTTCTGCTTTTATTGGGGTCCAGGGTTGGAGCCTAAAGTTTCACAGGCACACTATTTATTGGTGAATTTAAAACAGAAGAGCTGGAATTCAAAGCACACAAAGAGTAAAATCAAGCAATTCGAATGCTCAGTCACCTAGATCTCTAAAACAAAGGAGCCTCAGGGAGAGAGGGGACTTGACCTGAGTCTTTATATCTAGACTTTGTGGATGACAACGTGTTTAGATAGCCATCTCTGAAATGAATGTCTCCTTGAAGTGGATGCCTCCACAGTGAAAGCTTAAGACAGGCACTGATATTACAAAAAAGAGAAACCAACTGTCAAGGCTTAAACTATACTTCCTAACACAACTCACAGTCTTCCAACTCCACCCATACCTATGGCTCCCATGTTCCAACACTGAAAGTGAACGACCTTATCATTCATTTGCCCAAACTCTCCATGCCAGAATCCAGAGCATCACCCTGGATGCTTCTCTCCCTCTCCCAACAAATCACCCACCAAGCACTAAGTTCTGTTGATTGGCAAGGCAGCCTAGAGAGTAGTCAGGTGCACTAGAACCAAAGGCCTGGGTTCAAATTCTGACTCTTCCACTTTCTAGTAGCATAAATTTGGACAAGTGACTTGACCTCTCTGGGCTTCAGTTTTCTAGTCTGTAAAGTGGAGAATAATAATAGCACTCATACTTCACAGGATTATAATGAAGTTTACATGAATTACTATTCACAAAGATGGACACAGTACATATTGCACAAGCATTTCTTGACTAAAGTATATTTCTATCTTCCAAGTATCTCTTGGATTGGTCCCAAGCCACCAACATCTTTCCACTGTCTTCCTGCCCTGGCCTGACGGGTCTTCCTACATCCAGGCTTGCCCTCCTCCAATCCCTCTACATACCCAACCTAAGGTCACCTTTTAAAATGCAACTACTTAACCCTCTCCAGTGACTTTTACGGCAAGCCACGGCCTTAGCAGGGCTGACAAGACCTGCATAATCTGACCCCCACTCACCTGTCGCACCGCATTTTCACCACTGAACACTCTGACCTCACACATTCCCAAAGCTAGACTAGGGAGTGGCTTCCTTAAAATTTGTAAGAGCTGGAATAATCAAAACTATCCTTTTATTGACAGAAAGTGGAAATTGGCAATAGAACCCACTTTGTCCCAAACAGCTTTCTCGGCTCCCTGGGCACCTACCATGCCCATCTGTTTCCTGATTCCTTCATTTAGGAAGGATTTATGTCTTTATTTGTAAATAAAATTTGTAAATAAAACCTAGGCAGTGAGGACACCCAGAGATATCATACCTAACTGGGCTTGTTCTGGGCCAGGATCTCTTCTAAGTGCTTTCCCTGAATTAACTAATTTCCCTGGAGGTTGGTACCGTTATTAGCGCCATATTACTAGTCAGTAAACCAAAGCACAGGAGAGTTAATTATTTTGCCCAAGGTTTTACAACTAGTAAATCAAAGAGCCAGCTTCATTCTAGACTCTTGCTAAGGCTAATGAAGTAGAGCGTTATAAAGAGCTTGATAAACTTCAGAGGCAGGAACAATCACATTTAATTAGCGGGAGTCCAAAAAATAAAAATCCACAATAAAAAAAACCCTCACAGTTTACAGTGTAGTTTAACACAGATTATCTCCTTTTACTAGATGAGGCAATATAGAGTCATGCTATATAGCACAAGGTCTAGAATCAGATAATACTGATATTTATTTCCCAGCCTTGTCATACACTCTCAAAAGGGGTATAGTGAAAGAATTTACCTCATGCCACTGCGAGGATTAAATGAGGTAATAATGCCCTTAAAGCGCTCAGCACTGTACCTGGAATGTAGCAACTGCTCAAAAAAAAAATTTTTTTTTAAATTAAATGATATAATAAGACGCTGGCTTATTTTTATTTTATTATTTTATCTTACCAGGCATGATGTATCGAACATGTTCTGGGCTTGTTAAGCCTCACTCACAACAGCCCTGTGAAGGTTTTGTCCTCAGTGTAGAGTTCATAGCACATGCTTACATAGCACATAGCTCATGTACAGTTCATAGCACATGCAGGTGCCAGGCGTTGTTCTAACACACTTTGTTAACTCAATCCTCACAACAATCCCTAAAGCTATGTCTACATATTATAATCCCCATTGAACAGGCGGAGGAAACTGAACGTAAGTAACTTGAACAAGTCTGTAGCTAGCAAGAGGAGCAACCGGGGATAGTTGCTTCCCGGGTCTGTACCCTTAACTATAGCGCCTTTCAACAACAGGCAAGGAAACAGGCGAGGAAAGAAAAAAGATTCTCACGCTGAGAAGCTCTAGGTTCCTTTCAAATCCAAGGTTATAATCATATCCAGCAGATGGCGCCCCAGAGCATAGCAACGCGCGAGAGTCTCATAAGCTGTCAAAACTACCATGCCCACAATGCTGTGCGAGCATTAAGGTCCTCCTCCTCCAGTTTAGCTGTTCGAGGTACTGCCTATGTGCGCTGCAGGAGGAATGTGTGTATCCGAACCATTGCATCTTCCTCTATCTTCATTTCGCGAGTTAAAAGGTTTCCCCCCTTCATATTACTCTCCTTTTCGTACTGGTTGGAGGCTAGGAGGGCCGAAATAGCGCTTCTTTTAATTGGCTCCACCTGCCCGAGCCCAATGCGAGGACCCTCGACCTCTGACCCAGGATGGCGGCGCCCGAAGCTGTTGCTCTTGCTGTCGCCTTGAGGTGAACTAAGAGCCAGGATCCTCGCATCATGTCGAAGCTGAATCGGGCCACTCGGGCCCTCAGGAAGCCCGAGGCCGGCGGCGTAATCCGGACCATCGTGCGGGCAGGCCAGGCCATGTCCGGGCCCCCACTAGGTCCCATCCTGGGTCAGGTGCACGGGTGGCTGGAACTCGGAGCGGGAGGCGCCGTGGGGTGGGAGCTCGTACGCGGTGGAGGGTGCGGGCTCCGGAGCCGGGGAGGCATCGGTTTAAAGCGCGGCTCGGCTACCCACACGCTTTTTGTCTTTGCGTTCGTTCCGTAACCTCTTCGAGGCTCAGCTTCCTCGGTCCTTCCTCAGCGGGCTGTTGGGAGGATAGGGGCTGATGCGTACAAATCATCTGGCGCGTACAGTGTTCGTTGAATGTGGGTAGCAGAGAGAGTACGGGCACGTTAAGGAAGTGAAGACGAAGGAGGGAGCGGATGGAAGACTCTCCTGGATGTCCTCCCCGCACTAACGCCTGTGCTTCCCACCCAGAGAGGTGTTTCCATCAACCAGTTCTGCAAGGAGTTCAACGAGAAGACAAAGGACATCAAAGAAGGCATTCCTTTGCCTACCAAGATTTTTGTGAAGGTGCACAGTCGGGACTCTGATCCCGTTTGGTTTTAAGTTTTTATTTTAATTCCGTTTAGTCAATATACAGTGTTATATTCGTTTTGGGTGTGCAATATAGTGATTCGACAATTCCATACATTACGCGCTCCGTGCTTGTTGCAAGTGCACTCCTTAAACCCCATCACCTATTGATCCTGTTTATTTTTCTTCCCCCTTATTCTCCTTAGTTCCTGAGGGACCGGTCCTCTGGGGTTGCTACTCTGCTTCTAGCTTTGGGCGAGGCTCTTCCTATTACCGACCCCCACTTTCCCCATTTACACAGCGGAGAGGAGACCCTATCTTTTTGAGCCCATCCTGCCATATTGCAGTCCCTCCCTCCCTTTGCTTTTCCATTTCACTGGCTTCCAGAGCAGAGTTGGGCCTGGACTAGAGGTGACAAAGCTGTAAGCTACAGATTTATTTTCCCTGTGGTTTCATGGTCTTTTAGATGGATACATTTGGAAGATGAGTCAAGGGAAGGGGGGATAGAAGTTAGAAGGTCTCTGGGCTGAGGCAGCAGGGGTTAAGGGAGACAAGAGATATTCTCATGTATTTTCTTTCCTATTAAGCCTGACAGGACATTTGAAATCAAAATTGGACAGCCGACTGTTTCCTACTTCCTGAAAGCAGCTGCTGGGATCGAGAAGGGGGCCCGGCACACGGGTAAGGATCAGGGTGGGCACCTGGGATGCTGGGGGCTCGGGAAGGAAGCAGGGACACCTAAAGGTCTACTTGTTTCTTCCTCCCAGGGAAGGAGGTGGCAGGCCTGGTGACTTTGAAGCATGTGTATGAGATCGCCCGAGTTAAAGCTCAGGACGAGGCCTTCGCCCTGCAGGATGTGCCCCTGTCCTCTGTGGTTCGCTCCATCATTGGCTCTGCCCGTTCCCTGGGCATTCGTGTGGTGAAGGAGTGAGTGTCTTGGGAAGGTGCAATGTGAGGGGAGGGCTTGGAAAGTTCTGGACTCTGGGGCAAAGCTGAGAGGGCCCATTACAGTGGGAGGGTCAGCTTCTGAGTCAGGGACCTTGGAGTCTTGGGAATGGGGGGCCTTATTATCTATTTGGAATAAGAATATTAAGTACTTGTTGCGGGTTAGACATTGTTCTGGACGTTGGATACAGCTAGGAACGAGGTAGCCATGCTTGGCCCCACTTCTAAGGAGCCCAGAGTTCAGAGCTGGAGGCAGATGCATAAGTGGACCATTAGGCTGCTGACTGGTCACTGTTGACAAAAGGAACTGCGGGTGTCTTGAGAACAGAGTAGAGCTCCTGGTGTGTCAATGAGGACTTTATAGAAGAGGTGACATCTAAGCAGAGACTTGGAAAAGGAGGTCAAGGACAGGGGCAAGTGTGCCAAGCAGTAGAAAGATCCCTGTGAAGGACAGAAGGTGACAAAGTGAAGCAAAGAAGTACGGTCTGCTCTGGCGTGTGATGCTAGAGGTAGAGTGGGCAATAGGAAGAGAGGTGAGACAAGGACCAGTTGGGAAGGCCCAAGGCCCTTTCTAGCTGTCTCAAGTTCAGAACCGATCCCAAGGCCAACAGGGGGCCCCCCCTCCTGGAGCTTGGGATGACCTCAGGGATTATTTCTTTGAAGTGAGATGTTGGATGGGAGGGCATCAGGGGCAGCCTTTGGCCCTATACGGGCCTCTTGGTGCTGACGTCACATCCTGTGCCGAGGCCGACGGTTGTTTCAAGGCAAGTGGAGGTTGAGCATGGTAGAGGGATAGACTTGACTTTTTGCAACTCTTTACTTTTACTAGGAGTGCAGAGGTGAGTCAGTCTGACCTCCGCTTGTGAAGGGGCACAGGTGCACAGCCCGGTGACTTCTTTGTACAAGTGTTTGGGGGCCCGAAGAGGGGGCAGTTAATCTGGACTGGGGTATAGCAGAGACCTCAAAGGACCAGTGGGGCTTTGAGAAGGGAATATAAGGTAGGGGTGGGGGGGTGGCAACGGTATGGGGGCTGGGAGTCCAGGGAGGGAGAAGGGGCTCGGAGACAGTGGTGTGGGCGCCTGTGAGCTCCCCAGTAGTGACTGGCCACTCGCTCACTCTGTTTTTCTGCACTTGCAGCCTCAGTTCAGAAGAGCTGGCAGCTTTCCAGAAGGAGCGAGCTGTATTCCTGGCCGCCCAGAAAGAGGCAGATTTGGCAGCGCAGGCGGAAGCTGCCAAGAAGTGACCCCTGTCCCGCACGCTCCAGGATTCTGAAGGGAGCAGCTGGAATGGAGACCAGTTGGAAAAGCTGGACCAAAGGGGCGGAAGGGAGGCGACACCAAGCTGATTATTGTCTCCCTGACTTTAAATTATTTATTTTTACATGTATGACAGTAGCAAGAGATCCAGCTTAAATAAATATCCTTTTGTCACCCACCCCTGACTTCTGTCTTGGGACCCGAGGGGGAAAGGACCAGTGCCGATGGTAACCAACACAGACAGACAGCAGCTGCCCTGAGGAAGCCGGGTCTTCATGCTGCTCTCATGCTGTGTCATCCGATGTTCAGCCAAGCAGAGCGCCTTGCCCAGGTTTTGAATCGGGAGCAGAGGTAGGAGTTGGAGTTCTCACCTTCTGACTCAAAATCAGAGAGAACAGGTGGGGGCCAGGGATGCGGAGGTTTCCATGTACGGAAGCAGCAGAGGTTGTTTATGCCTCCATCGAAAATATCTCCTCTCTCTGGGGCTTAGCACCTCCCTAGAAACGACTGCCCTGGGGGCTAAGTCACAGCCCCGAGCAGAGTTCCTGTGCAGAGCACCTCAGATCCCAGGGGCTACTTCTGCCCCCTCTACTAAGCTGACCCTGGTCCTGGGGCAGGTGTTAGCTGAACGTGAACTATTGTGGAGTTCGTGGCTGTGGGCCCACAGAAGCGAAGCTTCAGTAGCACCTGCCCAAGCTGGGGGAGGCCTTTGGGAAGTCCCTGGCCTTTTGTTTTCCTCAATATCCAGAACATTAAGAATTCCCGTCTTCTCAAAAAGAGGAGGAGAGGGGCACCTGGGTGGCTCAGCTGTTAAGCGGCTGCCTTCGGCCCAGGTCAGGTCCCAGGGGCCTGGGATCGAGCCCCACATCGGGCTCTCTGCTCTGCGGGAAGCCTGCTTCTCCCGCTACTGTTCCCTCTGCTTGTGTTCCCTCTCTCGCTGTGTTTCTCTCTGTCAAATAAATAAAAAAAAATCTTTAAAAAAAAAAAAAAGAGGAGGAGATGTGGGGGACATGGGATTCGCATTTACCAAGTATCTGTTCAGTGCTGGGCACTTTGTTTTACACCAAGATTTGGAAAGCACAGAAAAACACCTGCAAGAACTAGACACCTCATGTAATCCCACCACCCAGCTGAGACTGCTGCCAGTATTTTAGTGGATGTCTTGTCTTTTTTAAAGATTTCATTTATTTATTTGACAGGGACAGAGAGAGAGAGCGCACAAGCAGGGGGAGTAGACAGAGGGAGAAACAGGCTCCCCACTGAGCAGGGAGCCCGATGTGGGGCTCGAACCCAGGACCCTGGGATTGTAACCTGAGCTGAAGGCAGCCGCTTAACGACTGAGCCACCCAGGTGCCCCTGATGTATATCTTTTCTACTGTGTTTCGTTGTATGTGTATATAAATATATAAGTATATAAGACATAAATTTATATATAAATATATGACTTTTTTTTTGAGAGAGTGTGTAGGAGCGGGGGGTGGTTTGGGAAGGGGGCAGATGGAAAGAGAGAGAGAGAATTTTTTTTTTTAAGATTTTATTTATTTGACAGAGCCCGAGCAGGGGGAGAGGGAGAAGAAGGCTCCCCATTGAGCAGAGAGCCAGATACGGGGCTCAATCCCAGGACCCTGGGATCATGACTTGAGCCAAAGGCAAATGCTTAACTGACTGAGCCACCCAGGTGCCCCGAGAGAGAATCTTAAGCGGGCTCCATGATCAATGTGGAGCCTGTCACAGGACTCGATCTCAAACCCTGAGATCATGATCTAAGCCGAAATCAAGAGTTGGACACTTAGCCAACTGAACCACACAGGCACCCCTATATATAAGACTTTTTAAGAAAACAAATTGGGGTCATACTCCCAGCGCTGTTTTGTTCTATTTTTATTTCTTTTAAAAAGTATTTTTAGGCACCTGGGTGGCTCAGTGGGTTAAAGCCTCTGCCTTCGGCTCAGGTCATGATCTCAGGGTCCTGGGATAGAGCCCCCATTGGGCTCTCTGCTCGGCGGTGAGCCTGCTTCCCCCTCTCTCTCTGCCTGCCCCTCTGCCTACTTGTGATCTTTCTCTCTCTCTCAAATAAATGAATAAAATGTTTATTATTTTGTTTTAAATATTTTATTTATTTATTTGACAAACAGAGAGCCTGATGCAGGGCTCGATCCCAGGACCCTGAGATCATGACCTGAACCGAAGGCAGAGGCTTTAACCCACTGAGCCACCCAAGCACCCCAATAAATAAAATCTTTAAAAAATATACTTATTTTAATTTTTTATTAAGTAAAATCATGGGGCTCAAACAACCCTAAGATCAATAGTTGCTCTACTGGCTTAGCCAGCCAGGTCCCCCTATTCTAGTTTTGCTTTTAAGTTGGCAACTATTTAGGGTCACCTGGGTGGCTTAGTTGGTTGAGCATCTGCTTCACTTGGAGCGTGATCCCAGGGTCCTGGGGTAGAGCCCTGCATTGGGCTCTCTGCTTGGTGGGGAGCCTGCTTCTCCCTCTCCCGCTTCCCCTACCTGTGGGCTCTTTCTCTGTCAAGTAAATAAATAAAAAAATATATATTCAAGTTGGCAACTATTTAGAACATTTTCTTTTATTATTTTCCTCAAATGATTTTTTTAAAGATTTTATTTATCCCAGAGAGAAAGCGAGAGCACAAGCAAAGGGAGCAGCAGGCAGAGGGAGAAAGCAGGCTCCCCACTGAGCAAGGGGTCTGATGCGGGACTCAATCCCAGGATGCTGGGATCATGACCTGAACCAAAGGCAGACGTTTAACCAACTGAGCTGCCCAGGTGTCCCCTCAAAAGATTTTTAATGGCTTCCTCGTGTTCTGTTTCATGAGTGGATGATCATTTATTTAACCAAGTCCTTAAGTGCTGGGCATTTTATTGTTTATGTTAAAAATGAGAATACACCACGCAGCCTGTGGTGAACAACATTTGGAAAACAGTCTTGAGTGGCTTATGTATCAGGCACTTGTTTTTTGGTGCTCTTAGGACTGAGGACACAAGAATAAATGTGACAGGGACGCCTGGGTGGCTCAGTTGGTTAAGCAGCTGCCTTCGGCTCAGGTCATGATCCCAGGGTCCTGGGATCGAGTCCCACATCGGGCTCCTTGCTCGGCGGGGAGCCTGCTTCTCCCTCTGCCACTGCCTGCCTCTCTGCCTGCTTGTGCTCTCTCTCTCTCTCTCTGACAAATAAATAAATAAAATCTTTAAAAATAAAATAAAATAAAATAAACGTGACAGACAGTTCCTCCCTTCAGAGATGGCCACTTTCTACACTCAAAAAAAATTAATTACAGTTACCACTGTGACAAAGGAGAAGTATGACAGGCTGGAGAGTGTACTAGGGGGAATAGCCAAGTCTGGGGATTCAGCAAGGAGTTCCCAGGGGAAGTGATTTGAGGCAAGAGATTGAAGGCAAGACCTGAAGGATGACTGAGGCAACTGTGAGTGAGGGGATCTCAGGCAGAGTTGTGTTCGTTACTGATCCCTGCAGAACAATATTTACACATCTGGTGGCTTAAAACATTGTTTTATCTCAATCTCTGTAGGTAGGAGTCTGGGCGTACCTCAGCTGGGTTCTCTGCTTCACGGTCTCATAAAGCTGCAATTGAAGCGCTGGTTGGGGCTGCGGTCTCATCCGAGGCTCAACTGGAGAAAAATCTCCCTCCAAACTCATGTGGTTGTTGGTGGAGTTTAATTTTCTCTAGGACTGAGGGCCTCAGTTGTCAGCCAGAGGGCACTCTCAGTTTCTTGCTTTGGGGCCTTCCGACCATGGCCACTGGCTTCCTAAAAGCCAGGGAGAGAGGGTGTCTCCTCCCAAGAGGAGCATTAGTCTTATGTAACATGGTCACGGCCACATCATCATGTACATCCTCTCACGTTTGTTATATTCTGTTGGTCAGAAGCAAGTCACAGGTCCCACCTACACAAGGAGAAGGAGTTATACAAAGGTGTGACTACCAGGAAGTGGGGACCCTGGGCCACCTCAGGGTCTGTCTTCCACAAGAGCCAACAGCCTGTGCACAGTGGGACTGTGGTCACTGAGTGATGCTCTCGATGTTTGCTCTTCCTCTCCCCTTGGGCAGTGCACTAAGCTGCCTTTTGAAATTCAATGAGGCTGTTTGATTTGCTTTGACAGTGAAATGTGAGCAGAAGCAATGTGTGCAGAATTATTTACCAGACAGCGTGAGACTCCTCAGTGCATTTCCCCCCCTGCTGCAGGGAGCAGAAGCCCATGTTGATGTGGAGATACGAGCTGAGCCACCCTGGGGGGAAGCTGCACTGGAGGTTTTCCTGTACCCGTGGCTGTCTTTGTGTGAGCAAGAAATGGACCTTGTTAGTTTAAATCTGATATTTTGGGGTTTGTTACAGCAGCAAAATTTAGCCCATCCTGAAGGTTTGGAGACAAGCTTGTTAAGTTGGAAAAATGGAATGAAACCCAGTGTCGTACATCTCTGGTTATTTCCTTTAGGGTAAATTAATTTCCTTTCCTTTTCCTTTTCCTTTCCTTTCCTTTCTTTTCCTTAGGGTAAATTAATTTCATTTCCCCTCCTCTCCTTTTGATTCCTAATCATGTTTTCCTTTCCTTTCCTTTCTTTTCCTTTCCTTTCCTTTCTTCCTTCCATAAATTCTGAGAAGTGGAATGGCTGAGTTGCTCTTCATTTTTAATTTCCCCAGGAACCATATGATATATGATATATCGCATCTCCATTTTATAGATGAAGAAAATGAAGCATGGGTGCCAAGTACTTGCCCAGGACCACACCTGGCCCCTTACTTCACTTGAGGAAATAAAAACCATCAGATGGAAAACTCCCAGAGCCTTGACCAAATCTACAGACCTACCATCCTTCACTTCTTCTTGTCTGTGAGAATGGACTTTTTTTTGGTTCCCTCAGAGACAAATCCCTTCACCTCTGCTGAGGACCCTCTCTTTCATATCTTATCCCATCACCCTCTCTGTCACCAGTTTCTCCCAGATGCATAAGGTGAGCTAGGTCAGGCTGAACAGTACCTCCATGCTCCCTAGCTGCGTGGTCTTGCGCAAGTTACTTAACTACTCTGTACCTTAGACTCATCTAGAAGACAGGGAACATTGTACTTACTTGAAAAGGTTGTCGTAAAGGTTAAATGAATTAATGCACATACAGTATTCAGAACAATGGCTAGCACATCGCAAGGCCTCAATTAATGGTGGCTGTTATTATTCCTGGATTGTTTTCTTGAGCAAACGTGCACACTCCAGGATTATTTAAAGAAATAAGCAACTTCTCTGGTTTCACATCTCCCTTTAGCTACTGATCCATTTCCCTGTTTTCCTTCACTGTAAAACCTAAAAGAATTGTCAAAATGTGCTGTCTGTACTTTATCTTCCATTTACTCCTTAAGTCTTGTAATGCAGGGTGCCTGGGTGGCTCAATTAGTTAGGGACCAAGTCTTGATTTTGCCTCAGGTCATGATCTCTGCATTGAGCCCCCAGCTTACTGGGGGGTCTGCTTCAGGATTCTCTCTCTCTGCTCCTACCCCTTCTTGTGTGTACTCTCTCTCTCAAATAAATAAATCTTTTTTAAAAGTCTTATAAGCTTTCTGTCTTAAAGCCTCTTGAGTCTATTATTAAATTTATCAGCACCAATCTCTTTTGGTTAGCATTAGTATGACTACTCTTTTTTCCATCATTTCAACCTTTTTCTATGCCTATGTTTTATTTTATTTATTTTTTAAAAGATTTTATTTATTTATTTGAGAGAGAGAGAGACAGTGAGTGAGGAGACATGAACAGAGGCAGTGCGAGAGGGAAAAGCAAGCTTCCTGCTGAGCAGGGACCCTGACTCTGGGCTCAGTCCTAGGACCCCAGAATCATGACCCATGCTGAAAGCAGACACTTAACCGACTGAGCCACCTCAGTGGCGCCCCTATGCCTATGTTTTAGATGTTTTTGTAACACCCTCAGTTGGTGTGGTAAGCCACCCTCCAAAACTGTCCCCAAAGATTCCTGCCTCCTGGTCATTAATGCCCACCCACATTGTTCCAGGGCTGGCCTATGTCACCAGTAGACTATGGCAGAAGTGATGTTATGTCACTGCCAAGATTTGGTTACAAAAGACCCCATAACTCCCATCTTGTTTGCTTTCTCTCCCTTTGTTTTTTTGTTTTTTGGGTTTTTTAAGATTTTATTTGTTTGACACAGACTGAGAGAGATCACAAGTAGGCAGAGAGGCAGGCAGAGAGAGGGGGTGAAGCAGGCTTCTCGCTGAGCAGAGAGCCCCATGTGGGGCTCGATCCCAGGACCCTGAGATCATGACCTGAGCAGAAGGCAGAGGCTCAACCCACTGAGCCAACCAGCGCCCACTTTCTCTCCTTTGTAGTCAGACCCACCTCCCTCCCCTACTATCCCTGGTCCTTGCAACCACTAATCTGTTCTCCACCTCCCACCTCCACGAGAGGGAAGTCTTTGTTCTCATTTCTAAAACGTTATGTAAGTGGATTCATACAGTATATATCCTTTTAAGATTATCTTTTTTTCTCACTTAGCATAATGCTTTTTTTTATTATTTTTT
>CM053613.1:3968120-4001083 GCA_028646535.1 Procyon lotor
AAAAAAAAAGATTTTATTTTTAAGTAATCTCTATACCCAGGGTAGGGCTTGAACTTACAACCCCGAGATCAAGAGTCACATGCTCCCCTGACTGAGCCAGCCAGGAGCCTCTCAGCATAATGCCTTTAAGATCCATCCAAGTTGTTGTGTATCAGTCGCTCATTCCTCTTGATATTGAGTAGTACCCCAGTGTGTGGATGTACCAGTCTGTTAATCATCATCTGTTGAAAGGCGTTTTATTGTTTCCACTTTTTTGCTATCACAAATAAAGCCATTATGATCGTGCCTGAAAGACCAGAATTTTCATTCCTCTGGACAAATGCCAAAGAGTACAATTACTGAGTTGTATAGTAAGGGTATGTCTAGTTTTTTAAGAAATTGCAAAATTTCTTTGCAGAGCAACCGTATTATGTGACATTCCAAGCAACAGCGTATGAGAGATCCAGTTTCTGCACATTCTTACCAGCACCTGACGTTGCCCGTCATTACTGTTCTTAATTAGTTGTTCTGATAGGCGCTTAGTGATATCTCATTGTGGTCTTAATTCATGTTTTTTTTTTTTTATTCATGTTTTCCTAATGGTTGGTGTTGCTGAATATCTTTTCATGGGCTTATTTGCTATACATATATGTTCTTTGGTGAGATGTGTCTTCATGTCTTTTGTCTGTTTTCTAATGGATCGTTTTTTGTTTTTTTTTTTTACTGTGTGTCTCGAGAGTTTTAGGTAGGAGTATTTTGTCAGATATGCAGTTTACAAATATTCTCTCCCACTGGGTAGCTTGTCATTTTATCCTCTGAACAAGATCTTTCACAGAGAAAACTTTTGAATTTCAATGAAGCCGATCTATAAAAAACTTTTTTTTAATGGCTCATGCTTTTGGGGTCGCAACTAAGAACCCTTCATCCAGCCCCTGGTACCTAAGATTTTCTTCCGTGTTTTCTTCTACAAGTTTCATATTTTATAGGCTGTTGTTTTGTTTTGCTTTGTTTAGCTCTCTGTCCGCACCATAAAAACTTTACTTACTGTGGCCGTGTCCTCTTAAACCATATCTGAAGTGTAATTATGTTTTACATTTAAATCTGTGACCCATTTTGAATTAATTTTTGGTTTTGTTTTGTTTTGTTTTGAGTTAATTTTTGTAAAAGATGTGATACTTAGCTTAAGGTTCTTCCCTCCCTGACCCACCCCAAGCCCAAGGATACCTAATTTGTACCATTTGTTGAAAATACATTTTTTCTCCATTGAAGTGCTTTTGCAGTTTGAAAGGCTTATTTTCTTTAGCTCTGAAAGGTGGGGGGGATTCCATTCTACCCCTCAGAGGGTTTGAGCTTAGCATTTGTCCCCATGCAGGTTTGAAATCTGACAAATGTCTCGATGGGGAGACTGACCATGAGTTTGGGCAGCCTCTCTGCCTCTTAAGGGTCTTTCCTCTTTAGCACCATGAGACTAGGGCAGATTTTCTTTGTCTTTTAGCTTTCATCTCAGTCTCCCAGTCTTTCCACACACCAGTCGGGGATTTAGCAACTATTCCATGGGGAAAACAGACCATGCATTTGGGGGCTCATGCAATTTCCAATCCATTACACCAGCCCCTGATGGCCACCCCACGACTCACTACCAGTGGATTCCCTCTGCCTGGACTAAACCAATCAGCCTGCATCCAGAATAGGAAATTTTCTCAGGAAGAAGATGATGGGATCATCAGCTCACACATGAAAACCTCTCTCCTCTCTGGAATTTTAGTTCATCTACTTGTTTCTTTTTTTTTTTTTTTTTTTACTTGTTGTTTCTACATTCTCCACACAACAGCCAGAGGAATGGCTTAAACACGTAATCATATCATGTCATTCCCCTTCTCAAGCACTCAGTGGATTCCTATTGTACATGAAATCAAGTCCGAGTTTCTTACCAGTCGACAGGCCTTGGCCATGGGTAATCTTTTCCTTTTGCTGACCTTGATCCAGCCACACTGATTTCCTTGCTATTCCTTAAACAGGTCACATCCTTTCATTTAAACACCTCTACTCTTGCTTTCCTTTGGCCTGGAACATTCTTATTTCTGTTTCTCACCTTTTAGGTCATAGCCCAATGTTATCTCCTTATTTTTTCAATATTTAAAAAAATTTTAAAGTAATCTTTACACCCAATGGAAGGTTGGAACTCACAACCCTGAGATCAAAAGTCACATGCTCTACTGACTGAGCCACCCAGAGCCCCAATGTTACCTCCTTATAAAAGTTTTCCTTTTTTTTTTAAGATTTGATTTAATTATTAGAGAGGGAGAGAACACAAGCAGGGGGAGCAGCAGGCAGAGGGAGAGGAAGACTCCCCACGGAGCCTGACATGGGGGTTGATCCCAGGACCCTAGGATCATAACCTGAGCCGAAGACAGACACTGAACTGACTGACCTAGCCAGGTGCCCCAGTGTTACCTACCTGTAAAATTTTTTTCTGACACCCACTCCAGTCAGGTGGGTGTCTAAGCTAGAGCTGTGGTTCTCTATCATGGGACCCTGGTGCTTTCCCTTCTTGTACATACTGTACACTCTTTTAAGACTGCTTGTTTACTTTTTGTTATGTCTCCCCACAACTAGAATATAAGCTCTGTGGACCCAGGGACCTTGTCTGTCTTGTGCACCACTGTGTCCCCAGCACACAGAACATTTTCTGGCACATACAGGTATTGTAAGTATTTGTCACATGGAAAAACGAAGCTGTGGAGTCAGCACCTGAACTCAGTCTCTGACCCCAAAACTTGAGCCCTTTCTCCTACTTTCTGCTCCCAGGGCAGAGTTGCCACTGGTGGGAAGGGACTTGGCTGAGAGTAGAGCTGACTTCTGCAGTGACTCCAGGAGCACCATCAAGCAAGTCCTCTCCTCTTTCCCAGCCTCAGTTTATCTATTTGTCTCCAGTTGTGATTCTCTGAGCCACAAGGTGAGAGGAACAGAAACTGATGAGAAGCGGTGAGAGGAACAGAAACAGATCCCCTTCTGTCCAGCAGGTGGAGCAGTTGGCTTCCTAATTTTTTTTCTCTGTGCTGGACGGGTGCTTGTGCCTCCCCGGGATCTCTGGTTCTGAATGATCCTGGTGCCTCCTCATCAAAACTCTTGTCTACTATCACCCGCCACCACAAAAAACCACCAGTGAGGTGCTTCTTTTTTCTCAGATATTTTAATTTTTTAAATTTTCATTTATTTGGTTTTACTTTTTTTTTTTGGTTTTACTTTTTAAAAAAACTTTTAATTTCAGCCTAGATTTAGATTTACAGGAATGTTAAATATACCCCATGCCTATTATTTCCACCATTATTAACATCTTACACTTATTGGAGCAGTTGTCACAATTAATGAGCCAATACTGATACATTATTATTAACTAGAGTCCATAATTTATTAGGATTTCTCTCTCTCTCTCTCTCTTCAACCTCTGTCTTTTTCTGTTCCAGGATCCCACCCAGAATAACACTGTGTATTTCACTGTAATTTTTCTTAGGGTCCTCTCGGCTGTTCACAGCTTCTCAGATTTTTTTTTTCCTTTTTGATGACCACCGGGGAGGTTTTTAGATGGGACTCCAGTGTTTCTTGAGCTTGTGTTCACTGAAGATTTGAAGCTGAGAGTTACAACCCTTTGCCCTCTTGGGAACTCAGGAACAAGTTTTTGGGGTAGAAATTTGTGACTTTCTACTTAAATCCTTGGGCTGCTCTTCAGAAATGGTCTTCTCAATCAAATATTTCTGGTGTGCCTGCTATGAGCTCAGCGCTGCACACCATGCCAGCAGGGGAGCAGGGGTCCTGGGGCTTACAGCTCAGTTCTTCTGTCCAAGTTGGAGAAGATGCACAGGAAGGCAGATGGCAAGACTTCACCTTCCTGTTTCTCCTAAGGATAGATCCGAGGTACAAAAGGGGTGACCGTTTCCTGGAACGTCTTCCTTCTGTGGGACCCTCGCAAGGGCATGGCCCTGGAGCTGGAGGATTTGGAATGAGAGGAAGTTAAGGGGATTCTCAGTGTTGTGACCTCAGCTCCTGGAGTCCAGCCCAGTAGTCCACAGGAGGACAACGGGAGTGTCCTTCCTCTCCTTGAGAAAGAAACTTCTCTGAGACTTGGTGGTCACCAGTGCCTTCTAACTCACTTTAATAAGTTAAGTCTGTTCTGTGCTCCTCAGCTTGTAAAGACCCAGTCAAGTTCGAGCAGCATCTCTGAGAGGTTAACGACTTTTTCTTCAGTCCCGTTTTACCTGTGAAGAAACCGAGGCTCAGGTCTCACTCAGCAAAAAAATTGTTGGAGGTGGGATTTGAATCCAGGTCTTTCTGTCTCTTGGTTTTCATTCTCCCACCCACCACCATACCCTGTGGCCATTGGGCACTCAAGTTTGGAGGAAAACAGCATTTTGGAAAAAATTTTCCCTTGACCCCGTTAGTTATATTCCACACCCAAGCTGGGGGTCTGCTTTAGCTTGTAGACCTGGAAGAGAAGAGACTCCTACCCCAGCTCAAGGGTTCTGGATCTGGAATGGGATGGTATGAGATGGTGATTCACTGGCTTTGGGAACAGAAGGGACAGCCCAGAACTCAGATGCAGTTGATGTAGTTATGTTGCCCACCTATGTGGGGAAAATCACTTGTTACCTGAGGTCCTCAGTTTCTCCATTGGTGAAATGGTGCTACTATGCCTGTGTAGACGCTTTATTGTAGTGAACAAGGGACGTAAAAGTGTTTGTCCCCCGGAAGCCCCATGCAGAGATAACACAGCGGGTTGTCATTTTCAATGAGAAGATGCAGGGCCCCAAAGGGAAGTTGCTTCCCTGCAGGACCAAGCTGAAGACAGACTGATGTTCTGAAACTTCAAGCCCATGTCCAAGAAAATGTCAAGTTGAATCCCCTGCCCATCCCCAGGCCCCTCTTCTCCCCCCGCTCCACACACACTGTGAGCACTGCAAGCCTGGAGCAGGAAGCAGACTCCAATAACCTCTAATGTTTTATGCCAGAGCATCTTGAGGGCAAGAGAAGGCATCTGTTTTGGCTCCAAACTCTCCAGCTTCTAGCACGGAGTGGGCCACGCCCTGCACGCTCATGTGGAGTGGAGGAATGAGTGAGTGCATGAGGAAGGAAGAAACCCCAGAGCGGTCAGTAGGTCCAGACTTTGCCTCCTGACCCGCAGACTCCCATCTGGGCCTCCCAACCTTCTCAGATCCCCACCCTTCCTTTTTCACAGCAATGCACAACACCAGTGGTACCAAAAAGGCAAACTGGACTTTATTATAAAGTTGGCTACAAAGTCACCGCAGCACCACGCAGTGGCCACCTGGGCAGGCCCAGGCAGTCTGGCAGCCGGGTGAGTCCCGCACCAGGTACACGCACTCGTGCAAGCACACGTGTGACAGCGGCAGGTCTGCCTTCCTCCATCGGAAAGGAACGTAGCGTCTCTTCGCGCCCCCCACCCCAGGCGCGGGGCACAAAAGTCACAAGAAGGGCCGCCAGGGCGGCAGAGTCCATCGGAATTGAAATCCCGTTACTGGTGTGTAGAGAATTCTACGTGGGTGTCAAGAGCCCCTGAGGGCACAGGCTGGCCCAGGTGGGCACTGCCTTTCCCCCACCAAGGCCCAGGGGTGGCTTGGCCCCCAGGAGTGGAGAACTGGCCCAGGCCCATGGGGTAGTGCGGGGGGTGGGGAAGTGAGACTCCCCCAATCTCCGCTTGAAATCCCATTCAAGGAAACTCACTACGAGTGAATACAGATTGGAATGGAAACTGGGCTTGCTTGAAGTCTCTAAATTTGAAAAAGAAGCTCCCCTCCCTTGCCCTCCCACCTCCCCCCCCCCATCCTGCAGGGCCTGGGGAATTTATCTCTATCCCCCTCTGGCCCCCAGAATCCCCCCAACAGTCCCGGGGGGGTGGAGAGCGGCTCCACGTCTTGATGACAATATGCCATACTTGACGACGTTAAGTCACAGACTTATTCAAAACGTTGGTTCCCCTCCACTTCCATCTGCAGAGAGAGAGAGAGAGAGAGAGAGAGAGAGAGAGAGAAGACAGTCAGTAAGGTCATGGGGAAAGATAGTTTGAGGATTCAGCACACTGTTGGCACATAGCACAGGCCTCAAATATGTTAGTCCAATGAGTTATCACCAGAGGCTTAGCAAGATAAGGGAGCAATATGAGTGGAGGGAGTGAAACTATGACTGTAGTTTTGAAAAAGATGGAGCCATGAGCAAGGAGCCTCCAACGGTCCAGGAGCTGAGTTTCACTTTCCTTCTTTCCCAAACTTACAAACTCTTGCTCTATATTCTCTTTAGGGGGCAAGAATACTGAGATAGAACTCTAATCCCTCTTCCATCAATTTGTGTATGACCTTAAGCAAGGTTCTTTAACTTTGGGACTCTGATTTTCTTCATTTGGGAAATAGGTGGTGATGGCTGATCTAGGTCCCTCACAGAGTTAAGAAGCACAAGCCACTAACCAAGGATTCTCTTGCACTTTGTGCCGCATCCCTGACCACTGCCCTCTAGGCCTACTTGTCCAGAACGTCTATGCTAAGTTTTTTCTAGTTCTTATCTTCACTGCTACCCTGGGCAGCAAGTATGCCATTAATAAAGTTAAGGTACAGAAAGGGGAATTTTTACTCATCTAATTCTACCGGCCTCTCATTAGCAGGACAGAGACTTGAGCTCCTAAACATTTTGGCTGGACTCACCTTCATGGAAGCTGTCTTGAACTTGGCTCTGGAGTTGATGCAACTCATCAGTAAACCCATCGTAGGGGAATGCTGAGACACCTGTCTCAAAGGCGGTTTCGTATGTGGCCAGGTCCTCCAGGAAGCTGTGGTCTTCTGGGGACAGGTTGTTGCAAGGCGGTGAGGCCCCTCCTGGGACCGCTGCCTCGGGATCTCCTGAACTCCATTCCCCATTGGGGTCTGGAGTAGATAGATCCATGAAGATGTCTTCCACGGGCGTCTCTTCCAGGAATATATTATCAGGGTCAGCCAGGAAATCCAGCTCCTGGCATTTCCAGGGTTTCAGGTCCAGGCTGAGCACAGGGGGACCAGCCCCTGGAAGGGACAGGTTGGAGTCCAGGGGCTCCAGACCTCCAAGTGGCTCCAGGCCACCCGTGCCAGCCTCAGCTGAGAAGGGCCTGTCCATGCCCTGAGCCAACTGGCTGATCTGCTGGATGAGGCGGTCTATCTCATTCTGCTCCTTCTCAGAGTAGTGGAAGAAACTCTGCTTGACTGGAGAGGCCTCGGGTGTAAGCAGGCCTTCGGGCACCAGAGGGACGTCCACAGAGAGGGGGCCCCGCAGCTGGGCTAAGGCCAGGAGCGTGCAGTCCCCATTACCAGGGCTGCTAGGACTCGGGGGCAACTTCTCATAGAGAAAACTGCATCCCTCCTGGGTGAAGTAAGTCTTGGTGGGATTAGGGCTCAGTTGCTCTGGGAAACTTTGCCTGGGACTGTTGAGGTGTGCTTGGAATGCTGTGCTGGGAGGAGTCAGCTGCTCACGGGCAGGGCTGCCCAGAGACTCTGGGAAGGTGGCAGTGCTGGGAAGCAGCTGGTCTGGGAAGGCAGAGGTGCAGGGAGTCAACTGATCTTCATAGCTTCTGGCTGAGGTTTCAGTCAGCTGGCCTTGAAGTGGGCTAGTCAGTGGATCTGGGAAGGTGGCACTGCTGGGCGTCAGTTGATCAGAAAATGTTGCAGTGCTTGGAGTCAGCTGTTCTTGCAGAGAGCTGGACGGAGTGGACAAGTGGGTCTGGAAGGGCTCATGGAGGCTGAAGAGGAAGGCACAGCCTCCTGGCTGGTGAGGTGTGTACGGTGGGGTGCACACAAGATCCTTGCTCAGGTCTGCTTGAAGAGAAGGCTGAGAGCCAGATGGGAATGCCAGGTAACTAAAGCCCAGATCTTTTTGGGATGGGGGAAGCTCTTCTGATGTCGAGGCAGCACCCAGCTCTGGAGCACCAGGGAAGTTGGTGCTTCTGGGAACCCCCAAGGTTGGGGTGAAGAGTGGGTTGGGGCTGGAACACTGCTCTTGGGAGAGGATGTTCTCAGGGAATGAGGGCAACATTGTTGGGGTGCCCAGGACATAGGCTGCCTGGGTATTTTCAGAGTTCAGCTGCTGGCGGAGGCTCCAGGCTTCCGTGTCACTGGAGAGGAGAAGAGGCAGATGGTAAGGGTTTGGTGGTCTTTCCCAGAAAAGTCCCCTGATTCGTATCTCCTCCATGTCCACCTCAGCTGTCCTCCAAGCCCCTGCTTTGCAGCTCACCTGATTGGGTAGTTGTTAGCAGTAATGGGGCCCTCTGGACCTTCTGAGTATAACAGGCAATAAATCCATGCCCAGCCTCCAGGCTTGGCCTGCAGTCTCACGACCATCTCTGCCTGAATATCTCCACTCTCGGCCACTGAAGGGAAAGAAGATATGCAGAGTTAGGAAGTACATCAGGCAACACCACCTAAAATCCCCCCTTGCTGACCTCAACACTGAATTGGGATATCAATGACATCTCTATTTCTGACTACCCTGGCCTGAACCACTCAGGTCCCCACCTTAACCTCACCACTTGGAGTCCCCCATTTCTGATTACATTCTCACTTTGACTCCTCAACCTAATACTCATCCTATAGTATCCAAAATTGTTGGCCTCTGGTATCTCCCCAGCGTAAGTCTTGAACACAGCCCTTCTTGGTTGGGTCTCCCATCACCTTTCCCAGCTCCCTGTCTTGTCCCCAGCCTCTCTGGACACTCACACAGGCGGTAGTGTTGAGCAGAAGCGTGGGCCAGGTCCTCAGGGTGCAGAAGTCCATACCATGATTTACAGAGCAGTTCACTGCGCTCAAAGCCCAGGTAGATTAGGACACTGGGAAGGTGGAAAGGGTGAGGTCAGCTTTCTGTTTTCTCTGCTTTATACCCAGGCATCTCACTCCCTCCCGGGTCCTCTGCCCCCTTATACCCCATCCTCCCTGCCCCTGACTCCAGAATCTAGGGTCCCCTCATCTCTGGCTTGCCTTCCTCTTGGAGTCTGAATGTTCTGGGCTTACCTCTCGGAGATGTCCAGTAGGGCCAGGTCCTTAGCATGACGGCTCTGGAACATGGCCAGGAAGAGTGAGGCAGGGCCAGGGCCAGGACCAGGACGAGGTCTTGGCTCCAGTGGGGCACAGAAAGCTGTGAAAACAGGGTTTCCTGCCCAGTAGGCCCCAGGTGGATGAGCATGGAATCGGCCTCGAATAAGCACCAGTTTGTTGCCTGCACTCTGGCGCCTGAGAGACTTGGAGGTGTTGAAGCGACAGCGGAAGAGGCGATCTAGGTATATAAAGAGAAAAACTGATAAGAAGGTGTATGGTTGAAAGACATAGCAGGTGGGGAGGAGCAGGGAAGCAGGAAGGAGGTTTAATTGAGGGAGGAAGAAGGGAGTTCTTACCAGTGTCCAAGGCAGATGGAAGGGTGAGCTGCTGGCGCACAGTTAGGTGGTCAGCAGGGTCAATGATGTCGTAGATGCTGTCGCCCTGGGCAACTAGGTCCACCTGGAGAAAGGTGAAGAAGAGACGAGGTGACATTTAGTGAAGGAAGAAAGGGCCAATCCTTGGCACATAGGGTCTGTCAGGGTATAACTCCTCCCTCCTCACTAGTTCTCAGATTCTCAAAAGTGGAAAGCTCATTGTGTCCCATATGTGCCCCAGCCCAAACTGAGAAGACCCTCACCACTCACCATGGAGTGGCCCAGATGTTCGCTCACACTCTCAGACAGATATAGCAGCTTTCCCTCAGCTGTGAACACAAGTAGAAATCCAGGTAGTGCCGCCACTATGTCTTCAAGCTCTTGAGATGAGAGAAGTCCTGTGGGGCCCGCCAGAGGAGTGCCTGCAGGGTAAGAAGACATTGTGAGTCAGGAGTAAAACTGGGAGGCAAAGCATAAGTGAGGAAGGCATGGACTGAGTTTCAGAAAATCCAGAGCAATTTTTCATGAACCTGCCTCTGCACACACCTGTTGACCCGCTGCCTGTTGCTGGATCTCCCTGGCCAGAGAGCTCTTTGACTCCTAAGTCAGGGCTGGGTTTTTCTTGGCCCGGAATTTCAGACCCACGGACAGCGCTCAAAAACCGACTTGGTGTTCAGCACCGCGGGCAGCGCCTTGCAACGCGTTCGTGCTGTCAGCACCGCGGACAGCGCTTCAAAGGCGGCCGAAGAGCCCACTTTCAGCATAGAGAACGTGGATGCACTTGCCAGGGTTCTGGTGACTCCATCCCTGCAACTTCCTGGACTTCCCTCCCCGGGCTCCTGGAGCGCCTCTGCGCTTGTGGAAACTAGGGCCATTCTGTCCTGGCTCTCCTCCTTCCATAAGTCCGGCACCGGGGACCTTATCCGGGCTCTTACCCTCATCCAGAACTGAGGTGAGGTCTGAACAGAGCTCATGAGGAAAAGTAGGAAGTCCTGAGTTTCCCAAGTCTCCCCTCTCTCCCCAGCTCTCTGCCACCCTGCCCTAGACATGCAGCCGTCCCCGTGGGTTCCCTTAGCTCCATTGCCTCCGGTCTCCAGCAGCCCCGGCTTGCTCACCTCCAGCGAAGAAGACGCCCTTGCGGGTGTAGATACAAGCAAGACTCATAATGTGCAGGTAGGACAGCCGGACCTTGTCCGCTTCGGCCAGGGGCAGCAGCTCCTTGAGGTTCCGGATCTCAGCGTTGATCTGGTCGCGGCGCGCCTTGGAGGCGCCCTTGGTGGAGCGGTACATGACTAGCGGCTGCAGAGCTCCAGCTCCGGTGCTCCGAACACCTGCGTTCCCGTCCCGATGCACGGGTGGCTTCCTCCTTCTTGCTTCCCCGTCTCTCGCTCAGGCTCTCTCTCTCCTTCTCTCTCCTCTCCTGGGCTCCGCTCGGCTGCGCTGCCCCCGTCGCCTGCTTCGTTCCGCCTTATATAGCTCCTGCTAGGCGTGGGGGGCTCGCTTTAGAGAAAGGGGGGGCGGGAAAGCAGGAGGCTGGGCTAAGCAAGCTGCAGCGGGAGACGCTGCCTGGGGAGGGGGGAGCGCTCCTCCTCCCTCCCTGGCTCCCGACGTCATCCTGTGACGTAGAATGAGAGCGGGAGGGGGGAACGGGAGGAGGGGGAGAACGGAGGCTGCGGAGGGGGCCGCGGCTGGCAGCAGCTGAGCCGAGAAACAGGCGCTGCATTAGGAAAGCCTGAAAGGGGGTGCAAGGACCCAGGGGTCCAAATACGTTCAGCTGAGGGAGGGACTGGTCAAGGGTTAAGGCGGTCTGAAGCCCCTGACAGGAGAGTCTGTAGAGGGGAGGGAAGGACTGTTTCCAACATCTATTTTTCTAAGGAGATAAGGAAATGGGGGAGGCGCAGGGTCGTCTACAAATTCCTCCTTGCTATTTGCCAGACAAAGGTCACGTTCACATGTGGACAAGAAGGACCCTCCTTGGCCTCTGCAGGATAGGTCGCAGCTGGGTTTCTCTCTAGGGATTACTCAATCTGGGATTCCCTTAGTCACTTTCAAAGAACAAATCTCCTCCCCCCACCCTTTCGAAACCCGGGTCTTGGCATTTAGCACGGGGCATTATATGGAGGTCTAAGTCTCTAGGGTGGGGTGAAAAGGGGGTCCTGGTCCCCTGAGAGGGACCAGCTGAATTTGGCCTTGGTTCTATTTTCCCACAGCCAAGAATAGCAACACCAACACCAACGCTGTAATCTGCTGTGATTCTCGGTTTCCCTGTCAACTAATTAACTACAGTCACTAACAGGGGAAACTGAGGCAGGGTCCCAGGGCACCGTGAGGATCTTGGTCTGCACCTACGTAGCCCTTCCCCCACCCTGTTGCCAGCCCCCAAAGTGAGCGGTTCCCCCCGCCCGACTGCCAGCTTTGGTCTCCCCGCGGGCCGGGGGCGGGGGCGGGGCTGGGGGAATCCCAGCTCCATATTAGGACAGGAATCCTCCGGCGGCTGCCGCGGCGGCGGCGGCGGCGGCGGGCGGGGCCTGGCTGCCTCCGCACCGCTCCGGAGGACTCCCCCCCGTCTCTGGCGGGGAAGATGGGGAAGCAGCAAAGAAACGAGGGGGCTGTGCTGCACACTCCGAGATCCCCGCACCTGCCAGGGACCCCGTAATTCCGTCGGGCTGTTCTCCATACCCCTCTCCAACCCCCTCCCCATGTTCGGCACTAGGACTCCTTGTTCTGTCTCTTAACCTTCAACTCTCCATATCCTCCTCCCTCGGCCCTGGCCCCGACTAGTTTCTGAATTTCATTGCCTCTCTGTGCTCTGTCTTAGCTTTGGGCCCCTTCCCCCCCAAAAAGTTCCCCTTCTGCTCTCTGGAGAAGAGCCTCTCTTCATCAGTTTTGTCTCCATATCATGTCACCTTTGGCCTCTATCTCCTTCTTTCTTTTTTTTTTTCTCTTTTCAGCACTGATGGTTGCTCTCTACAGGGGCTGAGGGGAGCCTTTCTTTCCCCTAGACTCCCATAAAAGGAGAAGGAAGTGGTCTAGGGGACATTTTATGTGAAATCTTATGGTAGAATAAGGATCTGTGTGAAAATATTAGGAGGCTGAAAATAAGACCACTTAAAAATTTGGGGAGAGGGTTTGGTCTGATTGTAGAAAGTCACATAGGAAGGGTGGGGATAAACTTTGACACCAAGAAGCAAAATTTGGGGTCAAGGAACTCCTCATCCCCATGGTGGTGGCAAGAGAGGTAGAGTGGGAGCAGAAGACAGCTGAGGAGAAGAGTGCCTCAGAAGAGGGTGTCTAGGCATCCAGTTGTGACCTTTTGTGCCATTTTGGCAAAGGTTGGGGCCATCTCCATCATCCATCCTCTGTTCAGTGGCACCACTGAGATGAAGGGAAGAGGTGTGTGTGTGCCTGTCCGTCTGCCACTATCTCTAACCCTATTTATCTGGATTACAGAGAAATTGTTCCTTCAGGAAGTGCACCTCTCTTCCACTTCCATCTCTATCTGACCCCTGATGCACCCACCTACCCCTCCCTCAAGCTTCTGTTTGGACAAGCCCTTGATCTTTGGACCCCATTCTTGTAGGAAAATCTGGGGCAGTGTTCCTGATTTCTTCACCTACTGATGCTTTAGCCTTGGCTGGGAGACAATCTGAGTATCCCTTTCTATGATAAGAACTATCTGTTGGTCCTGACTGGCCAGTCTCCAGGGAGCTGAACTGAGCCGCAGTGAAAGAATGGGGCATTGACCACTGTCCATGGTTCTGAAAAAAAAAAAAAAACAAAAAAAACCCAAAACCCAAAAAACAAAAAACAAAAAACCCACCCAGAAAGTAATTTGGCCATGATCGGCCTGGACATCAGAGTAGAGCTTGAGTTCACACAAGCCTCAGAGTGAGGCCCCAGTTAGCAGTCCACATCTCCACGGGGGATGAATATTGGGGGGGTTAGGGGCCCAAGGATTCTGAGTTGGAAGAGTAAAATAAGTATGAGAGAAGAACTAGCTCAAGGGAAGGACCCTTGCATTTTTCCAGAACGGGCTGGGGGGGGGCCCCTCTGGAAGGAAAGAAAGGTCTAGAAAGGGACGGGGGGGGGGAAGAGAAGGGCTCATCCTATTTCACCCACTCTAATTCAGGTTGAGAAGCTCTCTATGCCCCAATGTCTCCTCTCCCTAGGCCAGCTCCCACTCCCCTTGCCTCCCACCTCCGTGAAGCTATTTTTAACTGAGAAGAACCAAAAATAGCTTGGCAGCAGCTTCAGGCCGTGGGAGAGGAGCTATTTATATCACCAGTGACGGTTCCAAAATAGCAAGCAGGAGGAGGGGGGCGGCTGGCACGCTAGAGAGCTCCTGGCCGCTGCTAAAAATACTGGCAGTGTGAGTCATCCTGGCCAGGCTGAGTCACCCCACTCTCCCCCTCCTTGAATCGGCAGGCAGCAGCAGCAGAACAGAACAGGCTAAGAATTGGAAGCTTGAGATGGGGGAGGAATCAGAGCCCATTGGCTATGGGAAAATGGGAAAGAAGTGAATTGAAAGAGGGGCTTTGGCTAGGGTGCCTGGGTGGCTCAGTTAGTTGAGCATCTAACTCTTGATCTCAGCTCAGGTCTTGATCTCAGGGTCCTGAGTTTGAGGCCTGCATTGTACTCCATGCTGGGTGTGGAGCCTACTTAAAAAATAAGGGCTTGGGGGTGAATGTGTAGAAGGAATGGGGGGAACAGGAGCCACCCAGCTAAACCCACTGTGTGAGCCTGCAGTGTTCTCAGCTATGCACTGCTGTTTAACAATGCTTGGGGAGTTGAAGGGAGGGAGCCAGACTGAAGGTGTGCATGTGTCCGTCTGTCCATTTGACTGTGACTATGTTTGTATGTGTCTGTCTGCATGTGTCTTTGTAGCTGTGTGTCTGTATCCCTGTATATCTATGCACTTGCCTATGCCTGCTTCTATATCTGTCTTTGTAAAAAATGTCCTGCACTTCCTATGTTGTGTGTAGTTCTGTGTTTGTGTATGTGTTGATGTGTTTGCAGCTTTCTCTGTGTCTCCCTGTGTGTATGTGTGTGTGTGTCTAGGTGTGAGTCTGCTCTGTGCTTTTCTTTCTCAGCATTCAATGGAGAATGTGAAATTGCATGCATCCCAACCTCAATGCACCTTCGGTTGCCCTCTCTAATATCACTCATTAGACTCTTGCAAAACCTATCCCTTACCTCTTTCCACCCAGCATCTTCCTTTCTTTCCAACCCTTGACCCCCAACCATTTGTGAAAGTCTGCATTGCATGCAATCTCTAGTAAAAAGATAGAGGAAGTGAGCCCCAGATGACCTCTCCCTTTTTTCTTGAATTATCCTGAATCTTCCCTGGCCTGCAGGAGTAAGTGGTTTTCCATCGCTCCATATTTGGGGAGCTGAGGGAAGAGAAGGGCTTTCTTTAGTTCTAAAAAAAATTTCCTGGTGTGGGCACAGGCATGCGCAGCACACACACACACACATACACACACAACTGAGAGAGAGAATGAGAGAGAGAAAAAAATATCAAGGTCCCTTCTTTACTGAGACAAGCTCTTTGCATCTGTTGCCATGGCAACCCGCCCACTCCTTCCCCGAAAAATCACCAAGAAGAGGTGATGGCATTGAGGACGGATTGGCTGATTTCTTTCTTTATTATTTTTTTTTCCTGAAAAAGGTCTTTTTATAGCAAGAACAGGCCGTGAGATCCCCTGCCCCTGTCTTGCATAGCTTTATTGGGGACTTAGAGAGACATCAACCCTCAGCCATTCTCAAAAAGAACTGTATCTTTTCCAGAGATTTTGGGGATGATGGCCTCCTGAGAAGGAGATGGAGGGTGACTGGTAGTTGGGGGGTCTGCTTCTTTAGAACAGCATGGAGACTCCTGGTTATGGCTGTTTTTCTGGATATTTGGGGCAAGTATCTTTCTTGGCAGAGGGTTCTTGAAATGTATCCTGTCTTACCCTGGACAAATGTGTTTATAATGAGAAAGAAAGGGAGAGGAAGAGGAGGGAGGGAGATAAAGAGGTACTGATGGGGTAGAGAATCACTTTATTATCTTCAGAACAGATGACAAGATGCTTAAGGATGCAAGATCTGGTGGTGGTCAGACCAGACAGGTGGACAAGATGGCTCAAGGAAGATCCATTAATGCAATTGATGGTGCTGTGAGTCACCACCAGATTACAGCCGTGGCTACTTGACATGTACCTCAGGGAAACTGGGGCCATAGCAAATGCTCTAGGGAGCCCTGAAGCTCACCTTTCCTAACTTTGAGTCTCAAAGGCCTCCTCTAAAGCCTGGCCACCAGCCACTGCAGCCACATCATTTTCTCAAGTGAACTGTAGCCTCCTGCCAAATGACTGGATGGTGGAAAAGAAGGGATTCCTCGTTTCCTCCTGTGCTTGGCTTGCTACAGAAATAGGGTCACTTGAGGCTGGAAGTTGGAAATTCAGTCTAAGAATCTGACTCTAGCAAGAAACATCTCTTCCTTCCAGTGCACTGCTGCCACCCTTAGCAGGCAAGGGCATGGCCTTGGGAGGGAAGTTAGCTCTACTTGAAGTGATGGAACAGAGAGATGGAAAGACTTGCTCTGACCTGTTAGACCAATTTTCATGGCAAATCTGACTAATATTTTTATAGCCATTTGATAGATGATGAAACTGGGGATCAGGGACAGACAATGACTTACCAAAGTCACACAACAAGTCACTGGTGATTCTGAGCGTTAAGCCTAGTTCTTGCTCTCAGCTCTTTCTCTTGCACCATAGTGAACAGCAGGGGTCTGCAGACTCTGGCCAGTATGCCAAATCTTGCCCACTGAGTGTTTGTCTAAATAAAGTTCTACTGGCCCACAGCTGCATCCATTTGTTTATGTATTGTCTATGGCTGCTTTTACCCTCTAAGGGCAGGGTTGAGCAGTCCCAACATGTTGCCATGGTGACAACAGTTGGATTTGGCAATAAAGAGTCAGGATACTCCACTCCATCCTTACCCCAACCCCAGTCTCAGGACTACATATGGGAAGGGTGGTGTCCCATAGTTGGTGATTGAAGGCATTTTCAGGAGGACAGAAAGTCATGATGGGAAGAAAATTATTATGGGGTCTTGGGCCTCCTGGAGTCTTCAGTCTAACCAAGGGGAGGAATCTTTATGCAACTTCTCAGAGAGCTTTAGTAACTTGCCCAGTGTCACACAGCTAGAATGAGATGATTCTAAAATTAGAAACCAGGTTTCTTGATTTCTACTCTTTCCATTTTTAAAAAGATTTTATTTATTTATTTGTTTGTTTGTTTGTTTATTTATGAGAGAGAGCGAGAGAGAGCGAGAAGCACACAAGCAGGGGGAGGGAGAAGAAGGCTCCTTGCTCAATGTAGGACTCAATTCCAGGACCCTGGGATCATGACCTGATCCGAAGGCAGACGCTTAACTGACTGAGCCCCCCAGGCATGCCTACTTCTTTCCATTTTTACCAGACTGTTCTTGAGCTTGAAACTACACCAAAGTTTCTAACAGATTCTTAAGTATCTCCCCAGGCCCAGGTCTAGGGTTTGCCAGTCTGTGGAGTAGAAGCATAATCCTTATGTAGACCTGGTCTGACCAATGGCTGTCTTGTCTTCAGCTGCACCTTAACAGCCTGTTTTCTTTTTCCCAAGGCCTTTTCATTATGTGATCACTCCCCCAATCTACTTGCACAGGGAGATATTCAGAACATTTTATCTATTTATGGTTATGAAATCAACAAATCTCATGTGAAGAGGGTACATGCTGGCACCCACACATTGAGACGGTCAGAGCTGGGTGAGTGGGCTGAGCCGAGAAGGTGAGGGACAGGGAACCAAACAGTGGGTGGGAAAAGGAGAGTATAGCCAGGTGGGAAAAGATGAAACCACTTTGGGCAAGGACCCGGAGGCAGGGCTGAGAAAAGGGGTCACGAGTCATACAATGAAGAGCATGTCAGAACAGCCAAGTTCCAAGGAGGAGAGAAAAATCAATCACCAAAATGTTCTTTGAATGCAGAACAGGGACCCAATACTCCTGTAAACCCCAAGGGGTAGACAGGAGTTCAGGACACTGGCCTTGCCCTTGAGGAGCTGGGGGTCTGGAGGAAGAGGCAGGCCCTCCACCATTCATTTATTAGTTCAGCCCAGTTTCAGAGTCTTCTGCACCACCATCATCCCCCCCAACACACACACCACACACACACACACACACACACACACACACACACACACACACACACTGGTGAATTCCTCCTTGCTCGGCTCATCCTCTCATGGGGCCCGGGGCCTTTCCCCAGTGCCCTCACAGCCTCCCCCATTTCTTCATCAGTGCGTTTCTCATCCTGTATTGCCATTGGCTGTCTGCCTCCCCACCAGCATCTCTATCTCCTCTCCGTATCCTCAGCATCTAGCACAGGACTCGGCCCAGAGCAGGGCCCCACGTATGTATTTCATTCATGCACACACATCTGAGCGCTGGGTTTGTGCCGGGCTCTGTGCTAGGCACTGGTGACGTAATGTGTGGAAACACAGGCCTGGTCTTAACTTCATGGGGTGTCCAGGCTGGTGGGAAAGTGGGAACTCCATGAAGCCACTGAGGCCGTGAAATGACTGCTGTGAAGAACACATGTGCGGCATGTGTGGGGAGAAGCCAAATGAGGACTGACGGAGCCCACGGAGTTTGGGGTGGCCCCCCACGGAGGTGTGATTGAGCTGAATTGCTGGATGAGGTCGAACTATGCCATGCTGTGTGGGGTGGAGTAGACAGATGAATGCAATCATAAATGAGACCCCAGACGGGGACGGGTAGCCACAGAGGGGGCCATCACAGCCCGAGGCTGTGTTCCTAGGTGTGGGGAGTGAAGGCGAAGAGGGGGCAGCCTCTGCTAAGGGCGGCGGGGTCCCCACCTTGACCAGGAGGCTTGGCTCCTGTGCTATTGGCAGGACTGCAAGGGGGTTGGGAGGAAGGAGCCCGTAAGTCCTTTGTGGAAAGGGAGGTGAGTGGGAGGGATCCTGAGGCTCAGAGAGGCAGGAAAGGGTGGGGATCCAGCGAGGGGCTCTGGGGAGATGCCCAAGTGAAGCCTGGCTCCTTCACATTGAGCAAGTCACTTACTGTTTCATGACTCATTTTACCCATCTGTTAAATAGGGATGTGAGGAGAATAATAGCTCCTGCATCAAAGGATTGTTGCAAAATTTTTATGAGTTAAATCATTAAAGTGATTGGGATGCTGCCTGCCACATAAAAGGAACACAATAAATATTGAATGAGGGAATGTCAGTCATCATTACTTCACCTTTATGAAAAGCAGAATTTTGAGCAAGACTCTGGAGACATGGGATGTACTGCTTGGGGGCACAGCACGGGCTCTGTCATTGGAAGTGTGGAGACAGAGCCTGGGCACTCACTGGCTTTTTGTAGCCTTGGCCCAGCCTGGTCTGAGAGCAGCGGATGGGCTGGGCCAGGCTACGGGCTACAGCAGTTCTAAAGGAAAAGACAAAGATGACAGCTGGGGGCCTGGGAAGGTGGAGAGATGCACACAAAATCACCCTGAGGGCTCTGGCCCGGGTCCCAACATGACCTTCCTCAGGTACCATCGGCTCCCACAGTCCTCAGCAGTGCTTTCAGGGCTCAGCAACCGAGCTCCCCTTGGATTTTTCTAGAAGACAACCTAACCAAGTTCTTCCCCAACTTAAAACATTTCTGGTTTCTATCACTCCTAATTCCCCCAGATTCCTCCTGGTCCCCTTCCTCTTCTGTCTCCAGGTGCCTAGGCCACCATAGGCACCAACGTCAAGGATCTCCTTGTTATCACATGAACACACCTTGGAACATGAGAGTTCACTGATGCAGCACTTACCTGCACCTTATATACCTAATGCATGCATTACATCACTCAAACCTCATGGCAACCTGCCACATGTGGGATCTTATTATTCCCACTGGCCCTATACAGAGAGGACGTCTCCAAAGAATGGTCTGCAGGAGCTCAGGAGTGACCCACAGGGGCTCAAGGCTGGGGTGACCGTGGGAAAGCAGAAAGCTTTCGGGAGCAACCAAGAAGAGACTCCCGAGAGCAGAGGGAATGAAGGTCCCATCCCTGGAAATGCTGGAGCTGCAGGGAGCTGGTTGAACCATGGCAGAAAGGGGGCAGCTGTAGTTATGGCCAGTTGATGGAGCAGATCCTAGAAGCAGGAAAAGATGAACCCTGGGCAGATGGGGAGGGAACACCAGGAAGCTTTAGGAGAAAGGACCATCCGGCTAAAGGGAAAGCTCTAGAATCACCTAGCATATACAGGGATGACCTGGAAGAGCCTTCTGTCAAGGATTGTCAAGGTTCTGGAGAATCGGAGGTGGGCTCTGTCTAGACCTCAGTGGATTGTGTTTGATGAGGGGAGAGTCCTGGAGAGGATACGGATTCTGGTTGTAGCCCTGCTACCAGTCTCCTTGGGTGTTATGCAAGCTCCTTCCCCTCTCTGGGCTCAGTTTCCCTGTTTGCAAACTGGCAGTGGCAGTGGCTTGGACCACTTGGCCTGGAAGGAACCCCCCGTCTCTGGCATTTTGAGCGTCTCCGGGCCCAGGGCCCACCTAGTCCGTGCCTCTCAGGTTTTGGAGGTTAAATGCTTCTCCCCTGAGACCCGGTTTCAGGTGGGAAGAACCCCTGTGCCTAGTGCTGGGTCTGGGTGGGCCTGAAGTCTCCCAGAGAACCAAGCCCTCAGACCTGGACAAGTAGGGCCACCTTGGGCCTTGGAGGCCATGGGTGGACATGAGTGGACATGGGTGGGAGCAAGTACATGGGTGGGAGCAATTTTGGTTTTCTTCCTTCAAATCCAACCCATCAGAGGCTATTCTCACAGGTCTGTGCCAAGTGCACCAGGGGACTTACCGTTGGAGGGATCCCAAGGGCTCCAAGGTGTGTAAAACAGATTCCTAGGTCATCCTCAGAGTGGTCTGTGTAGCCCATGGCTGAAGCAACTACTGTCTCCTTATGGAACTCCTTAGCTTCAGGCTGATGGGAGGAAAACACCCCAGCAGTGTCCCACAGACTGCCATAGAGAGATGCCACAGCCTGGAAAAATACCACATTTCATAGAATCCCAGGCTCACAGTTGCAGTGGGAGCCCCTTAGTCATCCACCTTGGGTGACTGAGGCTCTGGTACAGAGAATGGAGTAGTTCAAGTGACACAGCCATCATTTAGTAGAGGTGGACCCTAAACCAGGTACCTGGCTTTGTGCACCTCTCAAAGGCTGACCGCTGTGATCAAGATGCAGACAGAGAGCCCAGGCCAAGAGGCAGTGTTCTGGCAACTAGTCTTAACGATGCACTGACTTGCTGTGTGACCTTGGCAAATCGTGTCTCTTGGAGGGATGCCTCAGTTTCCCCTTCTGTGCATTAAAGGCTTGGTTCTGGCCATGGATACCCCTTGGAAGAGCCATTCAGGATTCCAGGGCTAACTGCTCCAGACCAGGAACCTCTCTCCTTTGCCAGACTTGATGCTCACATCCAGGCTGGGTCGGATGCACCTCTGGGTTCCCAGCCCTGGTCCAGAGTCGGGGCCCAGAGATGTCTGGAATGTGTACAGTACCCTTGGCATGTAGAGTACTTCACAGCTGTCCTCAGTGAGTTCTGGTCAAACACCCTTGTGGGTGCTACCGGGAGAGTGCAGGCATCACCAGGATTGGGCACAGGAGTCCAAAGAGCTGGGTCCACATGGCTCTGGGGAGCCTGGCCAGAGCCTGCAGGCCATGCATGCATCCAGAGACTAACAGGTGTTTGTAAGCTTTCTGGAAAAGGTTTGGCCCCAGAAAGTTCCAGAGAGCTGGTGAGCTCTAGGAAGCCTTCGATGGAAGCAGACGTTGTTTGCAAGTAGCAACGTGGTTGGTTGGCCATAGAGTCCATGGGATCCTGAAGCTTGTCTAGAGTGATCAACGATCCAGAAAGCCCACCTAGATCTGGACTGTCCTGGGGAAGAAGCAGCAGCTTCTTGGGGAGAAGAGAGAGCCATCGGGCTCTGCAGATGGGCACAGGGCAAGGGCCCCGAGGCCGGCACACTGCGCCAGCTACTCTCAAGGTTAAGAAACACAGGACTGACCTCTGGCTAGGAAGTCCGCATCACTGGGCTCTGGCTCACCGCTCTCCAGGAACACACGATGGGACCCTGGTCAAGTCACTAGTCGTCTCTGGGCCTCAGCTTCCCTTTCAGTTTAATGAGTAGGCTGGAGAAACTGGTCAAGGGCCTTGCAGTAAGATCCTGAACAGACTCCAGGCTGAGCCAGAGGAGAAAAACGCTAATGCAGGAAGCTGGAGGGGCCGTGGATCTCCAGAGACCCGCGGGGGGTAGGGGGGTATCCCCCGCGGGCAGTGACGTTCTCACCTGGTGTTTTCACTCTGTGGCCTTGTCCGGAGAGGATCCCCAAACGCGCTAGGCCTGGCATCTTGTTTCCTTCCAAGGCTCCTATGGAAGAAGAGTCTCCCCTGTTGGAGGGAGGAAGAGGGGGACGAGGGGCAAGGGCAGGACCTCCTTTCTCCATGGTTGAAATTACCCTAAGTGAGTGAAGGGCGCTAGAATGGGGGTGGGGTATACGGCGCAGGGGGCTTCCCGGGCCCAGGCTCCGCGCGGGGCTCGCGGCTCGGGGGCGGGGGCAGCTCCCGGGCTCTAGCGGAGCCGCCACTCCGCCGGTTGCCTTTAAAAGGCGCCAGCGCGCGCGCATCAGCAGAAGGGCTGCGGCTCTCTTCCAAAATAGGCAAGAATTGGGAGGCCGCGGGAGACAAGCTGCTAGCAGCTCAGACGTCACCCGGGGCCTCCCTCCACCCCCCCCCACCACCCCCGCCTGCATCACGGCTCCATGGCAACGGCGTACCGCGGCCGCAGATGAATGAGCTAGAGCGAGGAGAGGAGGAGCACGCAGAGACAAACGCTCGCTCTTTCAGCACCCAGTCGGCTCCGGCGAAGGGGATGCAGGTCTGGCGCTAGGAGAAAGGGGGCGCCCTCATATTCAAAAGAACTCCAAAACCCATTCATTCCCAAATGATCCTTTATGTCCCTAAAATCCCGAAGCTCCATGGTCCAGACCCCTGATCCTTTGGTTCAGGGCTTCTCGAATCTTAGGATTCCCCTTTGCCCCCATCTCCCCTCCCATTCCGTAAGCTCTCTCTGCGCCTCAAACTCTGCGGAAAAATCAGACATCGTGTGGCTTAGTGCCACCGCGTGGCCCGTGGTGGCGCGGCGTCAGACCGGCTTGTGGCTGGGGTCCCGCCGTCTGTGTCGCCCTCTGGCGTTTGCTAGTGGGAAGAGCATAAACGATCTCAAAAGTCTTTACATAAGGACCCTAATTAACAAGGCATCATTGAGACATTAGTAGTAACATTGAGTGCTCTCGATGTGTCTAAGCTGCTAAGCGCTTCATTTCATTCCCACAGCAACTCTGCAATTCAGATGATGATGATGATGATGACTATTAGTATTTTACAGGTGAGAATAACAGGCTGGGGGAAGTCGATACTTGCCTAAGATCCTACAACTGTAAGGGGCAGAACTGCCACCTGAACTCATGACTGTGAAAAGGAGTTGTGATTCCCTCACTTCCGAATGCATGGTCTTTGTCGATCCATCCCATAGTCTCTTGAGATAAGCAAGACAACACTTATTAAAATTATTCCCATTTTACAAGTAAGGAGACTGAGACTCAGAGAAGTGGAATGTTTTGCCCCAAGTCTCAGCAACTCTGGACGGAGTCCAGGTCTCCAGATAGAGCCTCTAGATAGAGAGTCCAGGTAGATAGATAGTTAGTCCAGGTCTCTATCCGGGTCTCTAGATAAAGTCCAGGTCTCTAAAAATCCCTGACCTAGGGATTTTAGGAGTTGGATAATGGAGGAATCCACAGGAATCCTCACCCCTGTGAAACCTTACCCCTTAGTAAGAGAGACTGGGGGGACAGCTTAGCCTGGGCTACTCCTCCATTAGCAAATGCCCAAGGACAGGGAGGAGCCATGACACTCACCCACCTCTCAGAATTTTGAAAGTTCATAGGAGTTAGATGCTTGTTTATTTCCACATACATGAAAATGTATTCTGTGCATCAAATTTTAGTGTTGTCTTCTAAGATAGTCTTCCCACTTATGCCAGGCCATTTGCACTTATCTAGTATTGGCCTGAGAGAATGCTTCTTGGTTTCAGCTTGCTGCTCTTAAATTGACCTGACCTATTTTCCAGTGAATAACTGTTCTCAGGTCTATTGCCTTCTTGAGATGCTGACTCCATGCCAGGCTCTAGGGGCTGTTGTTAGTTTCTTCTTAATGGCTTGTATTTTGGAGCTCATGGGTATACCTTGTTATCTAGCTTTGTTGCAAAACTTTGACCATGTGATTTTATTTTATTATATAGTTGCTCTGTTTTAAATGGAGATTAAAAATCTGTAAAAAAAAAAAAAATCTATGCCTCCGCTGCTGCTGTTTTCTCTGTTATTCTTAGCTAGCCCACTTGGGGATGCCAAGGGTTTGAGTGTAAACCATTAAAGGGAGCCCAAGGGGCTAGTAGTCACACTTTCTAAAGCTCCAGTTTAAAATTACTGCTGCCAGTGTGGTTTATATCTTTTAGGAATTTGCAGTGAACCATCAGCTATGGGCATTTTGTACCCATATGTGTAATAGTAACTCCTCTTACCAGATCCTGGACTTCCAAGGCCCATTAATGACTTTCTTGTTCCCATTCAAAGGGCACCAACTCAGTCAACATCTTTCCTTCATTTTGGATGGTTCTGTTGTTTGCCCATGAGCTTGTTAACAGGATTTGCTGTCATTATGGCAATCCTGAAAGGGCTGGAGAAATCCATCCAGAAGTGCTCTTTACTTAGATTTACCCAGATGTGTCCCCAAATAGCTTCTCCTAAATGCTTTCCTACTGTTCCCTCCAGTAGGAAATGCTGTGGGTATTGGGGTGTTCCCTCGTTTTTACCCTGAAGTTTTTCTCCTAGGGTACATTTATAGTTGCCTAAATAGATCCACTCTGCCTCCTGACATGAATTTCTTCTGAAACAGTCGGTTACTCCAGGAAATCTACAGGATTGGGACAATTTGGGACCAGTTGGCAAATTCCCTATGCTCTCACAGTTCCACCATTGGATTATAATCATCCAAGTGTAATTTCTTACCCATCCCGTACCCATCCCCAAGTGGCTCCCAGGGGTGTGCCCTAAGCCTAAGGTTTTAGCGCCATAGTGGTGGGGGTGGGGATGGGCACAGAGATGTGTCCTCCTCGTTGGTTTTCCATAACTGTTCAGTTCCGACATCTATCAGGCAGAGCCACGAACCATGAGCACTTTCAACTGAAGCCAGATCTAGTAAATTCTCATTAGCCAAGCATACTTGGGAACTTTTTCACCAAAAAAATCTCTGGTACTGGATGTTTTCCATATGCATCTCCAGACGCACTTGCCATCTTCTCAAGCTTGCTTCGAGTGCAGGGAGGGGGCTATCTATGATGGAACCAATGGGTTCCTTTGCCCATTTGTTGCCAGGTGATGTGACCAACAGGAATCATTGGCAAGAAAATAGAAGGATGGGGAAGAGTGAGGTAGAGGTATTTAAACTTCCTAGCTTCATCTCTGCCAAGTAACCATGGACTGGTGGCATTTCTTCATCAAAGACTGAAGCCCTGGGGCGCCTGGGTGGTTCAGTTGGTTAAGCATCTGCCTTCAGCTTGGGTCATGATCTCAGGATCCTGGGATCAAGTCCTGAGTCAGGCTCCCTGCTCAGTGGGGAGCCTGCTTTTCCCTCTCCCTCTCCCTCTGTCCCTTCCCCTTCCCTCACTCATGCTTATGCGCTCTCTCTCTCTCAAAAAAAAAAAAAAAAGACTGAAGCCCCTGTCAGACACTTCTCTCCCAGCAGCCTCCCTGTCTAGGTTCAAGCTGATATGTGACCCTCTGCTACCACTAGTCTGACCCTTGTTTCTCTATAGCTACATCTTTGTTTCCCCAAGTTGAGTGTGCCATCTGCTTCCATCTAAAGAGCCTGACGGATAGCGCCCCCTACGCATCTTTCCCAGTGACTCATTGGCTTGAATTAAATTGCCTATTTCTGAACCAAAACATAATAGGAAGGAACAACAGTGTAAAATGATTATAAGAAGGTAATAGAAGATTCATAAATGAAATCTAACATAAGATAACTGACATTCCCAATGATGAGATTAGAAAAAAATGCAATAGGAAATACATTATGAGATATAGTATTACACTTTCTGAAATAAGGATTGGCTTTTTAAAATTTTTTTAATAAATTTTTTAAGATTTTATTTATTTATTTGACAGAGAGGAAAGAGATCACAAGTAGGCAGAGAGGCAGGCAGAGAGAGAGGAGCAGGCTCCCTGCTGAGCAGAGAGCCCGATGTGGGGCTCGATCCCAGGACCCCGAGATCACGACCTGAGCCGAAGGCAGAGGTTTTAACCCACTGAGCCACCCAAGTGCCCCAAGGATTGGCTTTTATTTATATATAAAAACGCATAGGTTGAAAACGCATGCATGTCCTGGAGGAGGGGAGGAATCACACAAAAGGATAGAACAAAACCTCAGCCTGAAGGTACTAGATTTCATGGATATAGACAGATTCCCATTGGCATTCATAGGGGAAAAAAACTTGTCATATATAGACAATAGGAAAACTTCATTCATTATTCAACAAATACTTATGCTATATCCTGCTGGAGACATTTAGGATATAGTAATATACAAGCTAATAGTCTCTCCCTTCGTGGAGTTTACAATCTAGTGGGGACAGAGACCAAGCAACAGACATAATGAATAAGAAAATTCAAAGATGTTATGTTCATGGAAAAAGAAAATGTAGAGCAAGGTTGTGGGATTGGGAAATTCCGGGGGTTGGAATTTTAAATAGAGTAGTAGGAAGGACTTGTTGACAAGTTAGGAGCTCTAATGGTAAGCCATATTATACTGTGGCAACAAATATGCTCAATTCTTCACTGCTTACAACAACAAAGGGAGGTGTTGAGGGGCAAGTTGGGAACTTGATGTTGAGTTCAAGAGGAAGGTCTGAATTGAATATAAATTTTGGGAGATACTGGTATATAAGTGGTATTTAGAGTCACAAATCCAGAGTGAGTGTGACAGAAAAGAGAGGGGTCCAAAGTCAGAAACCTGAAGAGATCAAGGAGGAGAAGGAGACTGAGAAAGAGAGACCACTGAGGCAGGAGGAAGAGGAAGGAATGTGTCCTAGAAGGCAAGTGCAGAAAGGATTTCCATGAGGAGAGAGCAGTTGGTCAGGTCAATGTTGAAATGAGAATAGCTGAAGTCAATAGATGAGAACTGAGGATTTAGGACTTGGATGTCATGGATGACTCCTTCCATGGATGACGCCAAGCTGAAAGCCAGGTTGGGGTGGGTTTAGGAGGGAATTGATGGGGAGATATTGGAGATAAGGAGTATCAGTAGGGTCTCTCTCTCACTCTCTTTCAAATAAATAAATAAAATCTTTAAAATAGATAAATAGATAGATAGATAGATAGATAGATAGATAGATAACTTGAATTCTACTATTTCCAGATATTTTCTGTGAAATTTAGGGCATTGATTGAGAAAGTTCAGGAACCTCAAGAATTCAAATGATAGTATTTAGAAGAAATCAGAGAATGCCAAGTATCCTGAACCCCCAAATCCCATGCCAACTGAAGCATGTAAGGCCCTTTCAAGGGAATGTCCATTTTCTTCATCTCTGATCCCTGCCTTTCCTCACTGACTTCAGACTTAAACTAAACCCCTGTTCCAGGATGCCTCAGGGGAACGAGTACAAAGTCTGATGCAGAAGAAAACCTAAATGCCAAGCTTTTTGGTTATCCAGTGGTACATATTATATAAGCAAGGCAAAATAAGTGCTTAAATTGTTTATTTACCAGTTTTCAAGAGCAAGAATTGGCATCTTATCATCACGCAAATATGGCAAGTTACTTTTTTAATGTTATTATGATCTCATGGTTTTAAACACATTTGATGGGCTTTAATCCTTTGGAATTTTTTTTTAAGTAAACTCTACCCCTAATGTGGGGCTCAAACTCACAACCAACCCCAAGATCAAAAGTTGCATGCCCTACCAATGGAGCCAGCCAGATGCCTGCAATTATTCTTTTTTTTTTTAATTTATTTATTTGAAAAAGAGAGAGAGTGAGATAGAGAAGTGCAAGTAGGGGGAGGGGCAGAGGGTGAGGGACAGAAACAGATTCCCCAATGAGTGCAGAGCCTGCCTTGGGATTGGATCTCATGACCCTGAGATCTTGACCTCAGTGGAAACCAAGAGTCAGAGCTTAACTGACTGAGTCACCCAAGTACCTGCCCCACAATTGTTATTCTTTTTTTTTCTTTTTTCTTTTTTAGATTTTATTTATGTGAGAGAGAGGATAAGCACGAACATGGGCAGTTAGAAGGGCAGGGGGAGACTCCCCAGTAAGCAAGGAGCCCGACGTGGGGATCCATCCCAGGACTCTGGGATCATGACCTGAGCCGAAGGCAGATGCTTCACCGACTGAGCCACCCAGATGCCCCACGTAATTGTTATTCTTATTAAAACTCAATGCCCTGGGGCGCCTGGGTGGCTCCGTCGTTAAGCGTCTGCCTTCGGCTCAGGTCATGATCCCAGGGGCCTGGGATTGAGCCCCGCATCGGGCTCCCTGCTCGGCGGGAAGCCTGCTTCTCCTGCTACCATCCCCTCTGCTTGTGTTCCCTCTCTCGCTGTGTTTCTCTCTGTCAAATAAATAAAATCTTTAAAAAAAAAAAAAAAAACTCAATGCCCCGTCTTTGGCCTCTTCACAGTGGCATCTGAGATCTTTTGAGCATGACCCTAGCAGTCTTTGGTAGTTTTTTACTATCTGGTGTGACAAGATATCCTAGGCTCCCAGCATTTCTGGATCAAAGATTATACACCTTTTACATTTAAATTTTTATGCAATCCAATTTGTCATTTTTTTCTTTTATAGATCATGCTTTTGATGTCCTATCTAAGAAAACTTTCCCAACCTGAAACAAACGTCACATAATATGTCAATTATACTTCCATAATAATTTACAAAAAGAAAATCTTCCCTAATCTAAGATCAAAATTATTTCCTGTTTTCATTTTATAATTTTCATAATGTAAAGCCCTTACACTTAAGCTAGCCATTCCATACTCCATGATTTTGATGACAGCACCCTCTGCAGTCTAGATTAGGCTTTGTTATCAGAAACACACGCAGGGTTTTCATTAGAAATATAAAAACGTTATTTTTATGATTATAAAAAAGAAAAAGTTCTTTATTTGATTTTTATTTATTTTTAAGTTCATCTATTTGTCTTTTTAGTAATCTCTACACCCAACATGCAGCTAAAACTTAGAACCCCTGAGATCAAGAGTCACATACTCTTCCAACTGAGCCAGCCGGGCACCCTGGTATTTATTTATTTAAGAGCAAGCGCACGTGCAAGCATGAGGGGCAGAGAGAGAAACTGCCACGTTCAGTGCAGAGCCCACGCTTGATCTCACAACCCTGATATCATGACCTAAGCTGAAATCAAGAGTCTGATGCTTAAACTACTGAGCCACTCAGGTGCCCCAATTTTTATTTTTTAAATTTTTAAAGATTTTTTATTTGTTTGACAGAGAGAGAAAGAAATCATAAGTAGGCAGAGAGGCAGGCAGAGAGAGAGGGGGAAGCAGGCTCCCTGCTGAGCAGAGAGCCCGATGCAGGACTCGATCCCAGGACCCTGAGATCATGACCTGAGCTGAAGGCAGAGGCTTTAACCCACTGAGCCACCCAGGCGCCCCATCCTGCTATGAAACTCTTAATTTTTGATTATCTGCAATGGGTTAATTCTATCCTCATTTTTTAAAAAGATTTTATTTATTTATTTGACACAGAGAGAGAGATCACAAGCAGGCAGAGAGGCAGGCAGAGAGAGAGGAGGAAGCAGGCTCCCCGCTGAGCAGAGAGCATGATGAGGGGCTTGATTCCAGGACCCTGAGATCATGACTTGAGCCGAAGGCAGAGGCTTTGACCCACTGAGCCACCCAGGCGCCCCTCCAATTTTTATTTTTAATTACACAAAAGACACAGGAGAATAAACTGTACTAAAAGAGCAAAACTACATAGCATAGAAAGTGAAAGTCACTCTTGCACACGTTGTTATTCATTCATTCAAGAAATCTGGGTTAGCTGCCCATTCACACATAACTTCCACAATTCAAGATTCATTAATCTACATACAAAAGTGCTGTATACGGCATGCGGTTGACATCTTACAGCAAAAACTTTACCATTTTCCCATAGCCGCACTCTCTTATCCCAAAGACAGTAAAATGAAAATCTCTATATCACGACATAGATTTTCCACGTGCAGAGGGTAACTCAGGGGCTGCAGGTTCTGGAGACAAAAGAACCACATCTTGTCGTTCCCCAAGACTAAAATGAGAAGGCTTTCCAGTGGTGCTGATGTCTTTCAGATGTGTTAAAAAGAAAACTGAAGTTGCAAGACAAGTCAGGGCTTCCTCGTTATGACTGCTTCCTAAAGACGTAGTAAGCGTTTAGTTGCGTATTTTTTAATCTAATTTCAAATGATCATCACGCTCCAGCTCCTTCTCCACTCTCCCCAATTAACTGAACGTGGAAACAGTGAGAAAGACACATGATGTTTCTGACATAAAATCCAGACCAGAGATGCTAACAGCTCCCAGTAAATCACCAACCTTGACTTCACCTCAAGGGCAATGTGGTATTTCTCATCTGCTTCAGCTGAAAAGTCATCTCGGCGTATCTCCACCTGTAGGAGGGTCCAGCCGTCCACCCATTATTTTCTGACCGTGTCTCTGGTGTTCCTCCCACATTCCTGCACTTTTATCTCCAAAGGCGAAACAGATCAGTGTCATTTCAATAGATTTTAAGCAATCAAACAACGAATTATTGTGCATTGAGAGAGCCGGGGTTAAAAAAATGTAACTTAAAAATGTAACTTTATTTCTTCTACCATCTTCAAAGCCTAGAGTTGTAAAACTAAGCAGCAGCTTACTTGAGGATTCCAGTCCACTGAGTGGGTCTTCCTTCTTTGGCTGCAGGATCTGACTGGTAAACTACACATAGTCCTACAACAACTATTTCCGTGGTTTTATTTAGTCCATGCTGCTAAAAATCCTGTCCATATTAATATAGGGCACTAAAGAGCCACTGAAGGAAGAAAGGGTTTTCCTGGTTTGGGTGTCGTGTGTCTCCCCTGAGAGTCTCTTGAAGACTTTCTCTAGTGCTCATTTCTCTCTCTCTCTCCTATTCCCAGTGTGAGGGCGCCTGGGGGGCTCAGTCAGTTAAGCATCTGACTCTTGATCTCAGCTCGGGTTTTGATCTCAGGGTCATGAGTTTAAGCCCTGTGTTGGGCTCCACGATGGGTACAGAGGCTTACTTAAAAATAAAAGAAATTAAATAAATTCAGGTGTAGTTAACCTACAGTATTATATTAGTGTCAGGTGTACAATATAGTGATTCAACAGCTCTATATATCACTCGGTGTTCATTGAGACAAATATATTCTTAATCCCCTTCACCTATTTCACCCAGTCCCCCCACCCACCTCCCTTTTGACAACCACAAGTTTGTTCTCTATAGACAACAAATCGGTTTTTGGTTTGACTCTCTTTTCCCTTTGCCGATTTGTTTTGTTTCTTAAATTCCACACATGAGTGAAATCATATGTTATTTGTCTTTCTCTGAGTGGCTTATTTCACTTAGCACAGGACTCTCTAGGTCCATCCACGTTGTTTCAAATGGCAAGAGTTCATTCTTTTTTATATTATAAATAGAAAATACTCCGTTGTGAATATTCCATTGTGTATATATACCACATCTCATATCATGTGGTATATATACCACTATATATATAGTGATCATGTGGTGTATATACCACTATATATATAGTGATCATGTGGTGTATATACCACTATATATATAGTGATCATGTGGTGTATATACCACTATATATATAGTGATCATGTGGTGTATATACCACTATATATATAGTGATCATGTGGTGTATATACCACTATATATATAGTGATCATGTGGTGTATATACCACATGATAGTCCATTCATCTATCGATGGACATCGGCTGCTTCCATAGTTTGGCTATTGTAAATAATGCTGCGATAAACATAGAGGTGCATATTTCTCTTGAAATTAGTGTTTTCATATTTTTTGAGTAAACACCCAGTGGTACCATTCCTGGATCATAGGGTAGTTCTATTTTTAATTTTTTGAGGAACCTCCATACTGCCTTCCACAGTGACTGCACCAGTTTGCGTTCCTGCCAATAGTGCACGAAGGTTCCTTTCCCCCACATCTTCACCAACACTTGTCTCTCTCTCTCTTTTTTTTTTTAAGATTTATTTATTTATTTGAGAGAGAGATCACGAGCAGGGGGAAGGGTAGAAGGAGAAGCAGACTCCCCGCTGAGCAGGGAGCTCCACAGGGGACTCGATCCCCAGACACCTGGATCACGACCTGAGGTGAAGGCAGATGCTTAGCCGACTGAGCCACCCAGGCGCCCACACTTGTTCTTTCTTGAGTTTTTTATTTTAGCCATCCTGACAGATGTGAGGTGGAGCTCACTGTGGTTTTGATCTGCATTTCCCTGCTCATGAAGATGTTGAGCATCTTTTCATGTGTCTGCTAGTCATCTGGATGTCTTCTCTGGAGAAATGTTTGTTCGTGTCTTCTGACCATCAGACGCTCAGCTCTCGGGCAGGCAGTTTCCCCACAAGAGGTTCCTCATGGGCACGGCTTCCTTGAGCATCGGCCTCATGCAGACTGGTTTTTCCAGTGATCGGCTCCTGCTGATGTCAGCTTTCCCAGCTCCCAGATCCTGCGCAGGTGGTGGCCAGCGGCGCGCAGCAGCCAGCATCCGCCCCTGGCACATCTTCTGGACAGCTCTACACGTTGCCAGAAAGGCACTTCGGTGACTTCTCATTGCTCTTTCTGGCGAGGTCTGGCCCCTAGCTTACGTGCGTGCGCGAGCGTAGGCGCGCCCACGCACTTCCTTGGGCACTCTATCTCAGCCCTACAGGTGGGGGACTGCTCCTTAGATCCACTATCCCTTCCTTCTCTGTAATTCTTACTAGTAAATCCCTCTTATCCAATCCCCTGGAGGTAATTCTTTATATTAAATTCCCCCCATTGAAATGACTATGTAGATCATGTCTCCTGGCTGGACTCTAACTCATACAATAATGTCATAATATCCTTTGATAGTCTTTAGGGCAAGTCTGACTTCCTGGTTCTTTTTCAAATTGTCATTAGTCATTTTCTCTCATTTTTTCTTCACGATGAATTTCAAATATCAGGGTTTGTTTTTTTTTTTCAAAATCAGCTTTCAAATGCCATGAAACAACCCTTAAGATTTTAATTAGGATAACATTGAAATAACATGTTGAATCATTGAGAATGGGGGTCTTTGTGATAAGAATTAGTCTCCCTATCCAGAAGCATGAGTTAGCTCCTGAGATAAGTAATGCTCTCAATTTTTTTTTTTT
>CM053613.1:4001583-4023011 GCA_028646535.1 Procyon lotor
AGGTCCTGGCTTTGTGCAAAGGTCCCATTTCAAACTCATCCTGTCTCCAAGCCTGAGGTTTCATCTTTTGTTCTTTTTTTTTTTTTTAAGATTTTATTTATTTGACAGAGAGAGATCACAAGTAGACAGAGAGGCAGGCAGAGAGGGCGGGGGGGTGGGGGGAAGCAGGCTGCCCGCCGATCAGAGAGCCCGATGCGGCCCGATCCCAGGACCCCCGGGTTCATGACCTGAGCCACAGGCAGAGGCCTTAACCCACTCAGCCACCCAGGTGCCCCTCCTCTTTTGTTCTTAAGTGAGGTTAAAAACCAAGCTTTCTCCCTTGGAGAACCTATAAGCAGTGTTAGATTGCCCCCTTGAGGAAACCCCAGACAAGATTAAGATGGGCTTTTTCAGTCCCAGCAGGTAGGACCCATTAGAATGGTTAAAACCTCTTCCCCCCCATTGAGCTATCTATAAAAATCTGAAAGAGCTCCTTCCCGTGCTTAAGAGAGAATACATTTATAGTCAATGAGCGAGATCGACTCAGGTTTGGAGGACCCCTTGGATGCGAAAAATAGAATGTTCCTGGTTCTTATCCCTCCCTGCTTAGGTCATAACTATAGCTACGGAAGGGGAGACCTGGACATACAGCTAAGAGCAGCTCGGATAGCCGCTCCCCAAGCAAGACAGCCACCACCCCTGCTGGTTAATGGAAGGGTTTCCCGGGATCCACGGGACACAGAGGACTGCAGCGCTATCTCCTTAGACAGAGCATCTGGTTCTTCAAAAGGAAAGAGCATAGAGAATAAAAAAGAATTTGACTCTTTGCCCCAACCCTTAAAGAGGCTTGTCTGGAGGGCTGCAGATAGCCTGGAAAGCTACGGGAGCAGAAGTCTGTCTCCGGGCTCAATGCTTCCTCCCTAGATTCTGGGGACCATGTGATTGAGGCATGGGCTCTGATAGAGGCCATGCCGGGACCACCACTCCCAAAGTAAAACCGAGTTCTAAGTTGAGTTTTCACTCATCTTTCTCCTTCTTGCACTGGCGTATTGTATGCACGCGCTTCTTGAGAGCACAAACTCAGAAGCAACACAGCCTGGCACCAAGACCCTGGCTCTGCCCCTTTATTCCTGAGAGACCGGAGAAGTGACTTAAGGTCTCTGTGCTTCAGCTTCCTCATCGGTGAAATGGGGGCCTTAACAACACCTCCCTCGTAAGGTTGTGATGACTGAATGAAGGGACTCATGTGAAGAGTTTAGAGTAGCGGCTGGCATATAGTACGTCCTCAACATACACTATATTTAAGTCTATAAAAGAAAAGCAAACGAGCTACAAAGACAATACCAAGCCTCTAATCCTCCGCCACCCCCTCCCCGTCCCACGACTGCCAACCTCTCAGCTAACAGGCTGCTTCTCTGACACTCAGGTTCCTCCGTGCTTTCAGTACTCGAGGATGTCTGACTTCCCTTTCCTTCTTACAAGCTCGGCCTTGCACTACATTTGTGGAATCAGAGATTTCATTCCACATCTCGAAGGGCTGTAGCTGAAAACATTCAGCACTAGCCTGATCTTCCATTCAGACCAGAAGCCCTGCTTTCATCCCTCCAGCCTTTCCGCCATCCTTCACTGAAAGCATCTAAAGTGAACCGGAAGGTGTTGCAACGAGGCAGGCTCAGCCGCTGAAACAAACAGGCCCCAGAAGCATTTGATTCTCTCTCATGTAACAGTTTAAGGTGGCAGAGCCAGGTTGGGGGAGGGGGGAGCTCTGCCCAAGCCCCGGGCTGACATCAGAGCTGCCGTCTTCTGCACAAAGCTTCCGTGAACCCCTGGTTGTGGCCATTCCAGCCCTTGGGATGGGGAAAAGGTGTGGAGGCGCCCATGGAAGTTTCTATGGGCCAGTCCAGTAAGTGGCACATGTCACTCCAGTAAAATTCTACGAGAGAAATTTAGCACACGGCCAAACTCGACTCCAAAGGAGCCTGGGAAGTGAAGTCTAGATATGGTTACTCGCCCCGTGAGAAGTCTCTTAAAGCTAAAGAAGAGAATGGATTTTCATGGCTGGCAAGTGGTCTCTGCCACAGAAAAGAAAACCCTGGGTCCTGCAACAGAGAGCCTAATTAGATTTGGAGATTGGGCAGGAGGAGGTCAGTAACCGGGATCTCTCTTAGGAAGGAACATTTCAGGAGGGGTTAGAGTTACCTGGAGGATAAAACACTCACATTGTCTTCAAGAATTGAAAATTTGGAGAATCCGGGAAGCAAGAGGGATGGCGTGGCTGGTGGGCCGAGGGGAGGGGAGCCAGCTGGGACTAGAGGGTATCGGGGGCCCACCCAGGCTGGATCTTACAGGCCTTGCACACACCCAGCTCAAACTCTGAGAACAGTGGGAAATCTATCCAAAAGTGTATGCAGGGAGCTGATATAATGCAATTTTCATTTCTTTGTCTTTCTTTCTTTCTTTTTTTTTTTTTGCAATTTTCATTTCTTAAAAAATATTTATTTATTTATTTGTTTGTTTGTTTGTTTGTTTATAGAAGAGGTTATGTGAGAGCAGGGAAGGGGCAAATGAGGAGGGAGGGGTACAATCAAATTCCACGCTGAGCTTCTAGCCCCATGCAAGGCTCAATCTCAGGATCTTGAGATCATGACCTGAGCCAAAACCAAGAGTCAGCCACTTAACCAACTGAGCAACCCAGGCGCCCCCCATCCCCCGCATTTTCATTTTTAAAAGGTCACTTTGACTTCCAGTGCCCAGGCACTGGGTATTTTGGTTTCTAAATACCATTATCCAGTAAAAGCAGCAGGGCTTCTTGGGGGAAAGGCTGATTCAGGGCTACGGCAGGGGAAACTCAAGATGAACCCGGAACATTTTGTAGTAGCAGAAAGCAAGGCAGTACTTGAAACAACAAAAGGATGGGGTCATGTCAAAGGGACACCACAGCCAACTTGAAAGTACTCCCAGTGGCCAGGGCTGGAAAAATCTGAGCAACAAAGTAAATACATAGTACTAGATTATAGCTCAAAGTGTAAAATATATACACATGAGTCCACCGTGACATAAATAAATGGGAGAGAAGAGACAAATCTTCCTTATAGAGAACTCCAGACAGTATATGTAGCTCGCCCCCTCTCCAGGAGGTAGTGGGCAGCCCAAGCCCTCCCCACCTTTGACTGGGGGCAGATGTGGCAACGGGCTCCCAAAGGATACAGTGTGGAAAGAGAAAATATAGTAGCTTCACAGTGAATAAACTTGGCAATGTGACAAGAGACCAAAGTTAACATCGCCAGTGATGTCATGTTGATATTAGATACTGTTCATGGGAAATCATAGTAAAAACCGAAAAACCCAAGTTGGAGAATATTCTATAGGATTCCCTACCAGTACTTCTCAAAAGTGTCAGAGTCATGAAAAACAAGGAAAGGCTGAGAAAAAGGCACAGTCTAGAGGGGGCTGAGGAGTTTGGTTAATGATAATGCATGTTAGGGGCATCTGAGTGGTAAAGTCAGGTAAGCATCCAACTCTCAGTGTCATCTCAGGTTGTGATCTCAGGGTACCGGGATCAAGTCCGGTGTCAGGCTCCACACTCAGTGCTTAGCCTGCTTGGGATTCTCTCCCTCTCCCTTTCTCTCTGCTCCTCTCCCTGCTTGCTCTCTCTCTCTCTCAAATAAATAAAATCTTTTAAAAAAAATCAGTAGATGCGGGGCACCTGAGTGGCTCAGGCGTTAAGCGTCTGCCTTCAGCTCAGGTCATGATCCCAGGGTCCTGGGTTTGAGCCCCGCATCAGGCTTCCTGCTCGGCTGGAAGCCTGCTTCTCCCGCTACCATTCCCTCTGCTTGTGTTCCCTTTCTCGCTGTGTTTCTCTCTGTCAAATTAAAAAAATAAAATAACCAAAAAATGAAAAATAAAATAAAATAAAATAAAAATAAAAAATCAGTAGATGCAAAATGTCTATAGCTGAGGTTGAGAAACCCTGATCTATAGAAACTCCTGCACAGATGCCCATAGGATATATGCAGTAGGTAAAATACCACTCAGAGCAGCATTGCTTAGACTAGAACACAAGTGGAAACAAGCCAGATACCTACAACATTTATCCAATAAGACAAATATCGTGTGGCGGTGGAATACTACACATCCCTGAGTAGTGAATGAACAATAACCATATACATCATGAATGAATCTCAAAAACTTGTTGTATTTTTAAAAAGTAAGTTGCATTTGTGTGAAGTTCAAAACCAAGTATGCTAGACAAAAATTAGCTTTTTTTGTCCAAATACAATACATCCAAATACAGCATTTGGATGCACCCAAAATGCTATAGTAAAACTCACAGCAACTGCAGTGACCTTTCATCATGTTATTTGAGCATCCCCCTCCCCCATCTCTTGGGGGATGGGGGGGTGATCCTTAGTAGGACAATATTGCCTCCCAGTATCCTGGAGAATTTTGTCTTGGTAATCATAGTCATGGGAGGCCAAGGCCAGGGATAATAGTTACCCCCAAATGCACAAGACAGTCCTACACAAGGAAAACCTGTCCTGCATCCTGAACAACTTTAACTGACTCCTTAGGCATTCACATAGATTTAAAATATAAAATTAAAAAAAAAAATCTTTCACAAAAATTAACTCAAGAGGAATCTTAGACCAAAATGTAAAACACAAGGAAATATGACTTCTAAAAATTACATAGGAAAAAAAATCTAGGTGAACTTGGGTTTGGCGATAAGTGTTTAGATACAACACCAAAAGAATGATCCATGAAATAGAAAAAAGTGATAAGATGGACTTCATTAAAGTTAAAATCTTCTGCTCTGTGAGAGGATTTGTTGAGAGAATGAAGAGACAAGCCACAGACTTGGGGGGAAATACTGGCAAAAAACATATCTGTATTTTTGAAAAAACACCTTAGGGGATGCCTGAGTGGCTCAGTCAGTTGGGTGTCTGCCTTCGGTTTGGGTCATGATCCCAGGGTCCTGGGATTGAGTCCCACATCGGGCTCCCTGCTCAGTGAGGAGGCTGCTTCTCCCTCTGCCTCTGCTGTTCTCCTTGCTTGTGCCCTCTCTCTGACAAATAAATAAAATCCTTAAAAAAAAACAAAACTTAGAAACTTTTTTAAAAGATTTATTTAGTTGGGAGAGAGAGAGAGCGAGAGAGAGCTCATGCATGAGCAGGGGTGGGGACAGGAGGCTAGGGAAGCAGAGGGAGACGGACAAGCAAACTCAAGGCAGGGGTTGATCTCACAGCCCTGAGATTATGATCTGAGTTGAAATCAAGAGTCCGATGCTTAATGGACTGAATCCACGACCCCATCCTTTTGTTGTTTCGAGGCACCCAGGTGCCTTGCAAAACACATATCTGATCAAGGACTTATATCCAAAATATACAAAGAATTCTTAGCAATATTCTCAGCAATAAGAAAACAACACAATTCAAAAGTGGGCAAAAGATCTGAACAGATACCTTGCCAAAGAAGATCCACAAAGAGTAAATAAGCATGTGAAAAGATGCTCATCATAACATGTCATTAGGAATTGCAAACGAAAACAACAGGACACCACTACCTCCCTATTGGAACGACCAAAATCTAAAACACTGACAATACCAAATGTTGAGGATGTGGAGCAACTAAAATGCCCGTTCATTGCTGGTGAGAATGCAAAATGTCAGGCACACTCGAAAGTTTGGGAGATACTTAGAAAACTAAACATAATTTGACCACATGAGCCATTAATCATACTCCTGGGTACTTACCCCATTGAGTTAGAAATGTATGGCCAAGCAGAAACATGTACGTGAATGTGTACAGCAGCTTTATTCATGATCGCCCCAAACCGGAAGCAACCAAGATGTCCTGCTATTGGAAAGTGGATGGACAAACTGTAATAATCTGTATAATGGAATACTATTCAACACTAAAAAAAAAAAAGAGCTATTGAGCCATAAAAAGATGGAGAAATCTTAAAGGCATATTACTGAGCAAAAGAATCAAGTCTGAAAAGGCTGCATTCCGTCTGATTCCTACTACGTAATGTTTCGGAAAAGACAAAACTATTTTGACAGTAAAAAGAACAGTAGCCAGGGATTCACTGGACGGAAGGGAGGGAGGCATAGGTGGTGTACAAGAGACTTCTAGGGCAGTCAAACTATCCTGTATGACACCATAATCGTGGATACATGACATGATGCATCAGTCAAAATTCATATAAACTCAAAGAGTGAATCTTAACGTGAACTATGAGCAAGACTTAATGTATCGACACGGGTTCATCAACTGTGACAAATGAACCACCATAAAGCAAGACATTAATAATAAAGGGCACCTGGGGCATGGGGTGGGAGGGTGAGTATATGGAACTCTGTGTACTATTTATTCAACTATTCTGTAGATCGAAAACAGTACTAAAAATAAAATCCCTCTTTGTTTTGAAAACCAAGTTGATGATTTTCTCTTTTTTTTTTTTAAGAATTTATTTATTTATTTGACAGAGAGGAGAGAGATCACAATCAGGCAGAGAGAGGGGGAAGCAGGCTCCCTGCTGAGCAGAGAGCCCATGTGGGGCTCGATCCCAGGACCCTGAGATCATGACCCAAGCCGAAGGCAGAGGCTTAAACCACTGAACCACCCAGGTGCCCCTAAGTTGATGATTTTCTGAGCCTGGCCCCTAACCTCCGATTCTCTGTGTGGACACAGTGTATTATTTGTAAGGTTTGAGAATACACAACATCTTTCTGTAACACAGCCACTGTCTAGATGGAGAGACAGCTGTACTTGGCTTTGTTTGGAACCTTGCCAAGACTTGGTCACCATTTCAGAAAGTCGCATCACCAATAGCAAGCTAGCGGTCTTTGAGTGGTGGGCTGACCACCCACCCGCATTGGGTGGACACTGGCAGCCCTTAGATTCACTGTGGTTTTATAAAGAGGGGGCCCCATCCCACCGCCCCCGCTGTGTCTGAGCATTTACATAGTCAAACACACACCATTTTGTTACTAAACACTTTTACTTATCCTGTTTTATTAGGATATTATACATTACACTGACTTTTTTTTTTTTTTTTTGGTGTAGAGGTAGGTTTTATTACATATTAATTCGCTGCAGGAGAACAACAAAACATTTGTTACATTTGTGATTGACTAAGTCTGAGAGTTGAGAACTTCTCCTTTAAATGGAAATCCAAACTCTTCCCTCCTGTCCTCACCAGCGGTCTCAGCCAGCCCCCTGCTCCCTCAAGGCTTGCCAAAGGGATCTGTTTGTGTGTTTCAGAATGCGCCAGCATTCCCAATTCCCCGTCTTGGTACACGCTGTTCTTTCCCTAAAATGCCCTTACCTTCACTTACCTTCTCAACAAATGCAGTGTCCCCGAGGCTCAGTTCCTCCTGGCCTTCCTTTGAAACCTGAGCCATAGCTGTGCCCTCCCTGCGGTCCCTTTTACTTAATTTTCCTTACTGCTTTTTTAAGATTTTACTTTTAAGTAACCTCTACACACAACATGGGGCTCGAACTCACAAACCCGAGATCAAGAGTCACATGCTGCCCCCACTGAGCCAGCCAGGTACCCTTACTTAATTGTCTTCAGATGACTCATTTTTTCAGAAATTAATTTTGAATTTATGTTAAACTATAAACAAATTTACCCTTTATCGTTTATTCTTTATTTTTGTTATTTTTAAGATTTTACTTATTTACTTATTTATTTATTTGACAGAGAGAGAGAGAGAGTGAGAGCACAAGCAGGGGAGTGGCAGAGGGAGAAGCAGGCTCCCCGCTGAGCAGGGAGCCAGGATGCAGGACTAGGTCCCAGGACCCTGAGATCTAACCTGAGCCAAAGGCAGACGGGGAACCAACTGAGCCACCCATGCATCCCTACACTTTTTTTTTTAAAGTGTAGTTGACACACAATGTTACATTAGTTTCAGACGCACAATAAACACATTTCTTTTTAAATTAAATAAATTATAAAAAATAAAAGTATAAAAATGTAATCTTTCATTATTTTAACAAACTTCTATTTTAATTTATTAATGTTTAATTTTAATTCTAATAAATCTGTGAACATTTATTATATTATACATAATGTTATTTTTCAAAAAAATTCATATCATTATCATAAATTCAAAGTAGCATCAATAGCTCTAAAAAATAGAGCAACACCAAAAATAGAGAAGGAGGGGTACCTGGCCTGGGGCAGCGTGTGACTCTTGATCTCCGGCTCGTGAGTTAGAGCCCCACGTTGTGTGTAGACGCTAAGTGTCTGCTTTCAGCTCAGGTCATGATCCCAGGGTCCTGGGATCCAGTCCCATATTGGGATCCAGTCCCAGATAGGGCTCCCTGCTTAGTGGGGATCCTGCTTCTCCTTCTCTCTCTGCCACTCCCCCTGCTTGTGCTTGTGTGCTCTCTCTCTCTCTCTCTGTCAAATAAATAAACAAAATATTTTTTAAAATAGAGAAGGAACATAAATGTTATTAACTTCTGTTTAAATGAAGCTGTCAACAGAAGCCCTGAAGCCATCTCTTTGTTATAGGAAGAGGGAGAGAGAGACCGACATGTGTTAGAAACATGTTTGCACCAAGTTGAGACTTTCCCCTCGACATATTCTGAAGGCTTGAAAGCAAATTGAAAAGGGAATAACTTTCTCTTTCAGCGTAATTTAATGCTGTCTCTTTTCTCCCTTAAACTGCTGTATGTTATCACAATCCATTTATTTACTAAGCGTTTATCAAGCACCTGCTACCAACCAGGCAGGAGCGCTAGGTGTTTGCAGTAATAAAACCCTGAGCCAGACAAGCACAGTTGTTGCCCCATAGACTCACAGTCGACTGGAGAAACACACACACACACACACACACACACACACACGTAATCTGGAAGTGGTCATAAAATTTCATTGCTTATGAAAATAATTTGTGATTTAGAGCCTCTCACTTCTCCAGCATCCCCTATATGCACGGGGACTGCAGAACAAACAGATCTACTTGTAAATTACTTGAGCTAGAGCAAATTAATTCCAAAACTGCAATGGCTTATAACCTTTTCGAAGTTTCTTACAGGAAAAAAAAAAAAAGTGGGGGGTGGGTGCATCTTAATAGGTGGGCGCATTCCTCCCGGCGCAGGGGGAAGAAGCCGCATCGGGTCCGCTTGCCAGCTCGGCGGGGGAGGGGCGGGGTACTTCCCCTATGTGCTGTGACCTGGGGCCGCCAGAAAGTTGTTTGTTTGCTTGTTTGTTTGTTTGTTTGTTTGTTTAGCGGCAGCAATGGGAGAGCACCTCCGGGTCACCCATTCCTCCCGAGCCTTTGCTTAAACCCTTGCAGCCCTGAATGCAGCTCAGCCTCAGTGTCGCCAGGAAGCCGCCTGGACTCCCCAGCTGGGCCCACGCCTCCACAGGGCGCCCCAAAGGCCCGGCGCTTCCCCAGTCACCCGTTGGGGAAGAACCCGTGGGTCCGTCTATCTTCCAGACCCGCCTGGGGGCTCGGACAGCACCAGCAGCGGGCCCTCTGCTTGGCCTCCCGAAGCACCCAGCTCGGCGCAGCCCGCCAGGACCGCGGGCGATAGACGCTCAGGTTACCCCTGGGGGAGCCAGCTCCTCCGAGGGCTCCCGCGTTACCCGGCTCTGCGCGGGTCTGACACCGCCTCGGAATCGGCGCAGGGGGAAGAAGCCGCATCGGGTCCGCTTGCCAGCTCGGCGGGGGAGGGGCGGGGTACTTCCCCTACCGCCTCCCCCACCCCGCCCGCCGAGGTCCCGGACTGGCGCCTTCGGGGCGGGGTGGCCCCAGGGGACCTATGCAGGTCAGCCGCCTCTAAGCCGCACGGGACCGCGGGGGTAGTCGTGGGTCCGAGGACCGCGAGGTCGAGCGGGCTCCAAGGCGGGAGTCGGAGTCGCGGCCAGAGGAGGTGGGGAGGGGTGGTGCGACCCTCTGTCCCCGCCCCGGAGGCGGAGCGAGGTCCGAGCCCGTGGAGCCTGACACCCTTGGAAATCGGTCCCGGCCTTCCTCCCCTGCTCCCGCCTCGCCCCCGCCCCCTCTCCTTTCGGGGAGACCCGACCCCCCTCCCTCTGTCCACCGCCCACAAGACCCAGTCTCCCCGATCCTCTGGACCTTGGGCCCCGGCGTAGGTGCAGGTGCAGCACGCCACCTCCCTCCCACCCCGGCGCATCCTGCTGGGCGGCCATGGCGCGAGGAGACGCCCCACAGGACAGGCGAGTTGGGGACCCGGTGGGGTGCGGACGGGGATCCCGGTAGCCGTGGCCAGCGCAGACCCGCTGCCCTCGGGCGCTCCAAGGCTTAAAGCCGCCTGGATGGAACTACAATTCCCATCAGTCTCCTCCCTCAGCTGCCTGAGCCGGAGTGATGGGGGTTGTAGTCCGCTCTGCGGAGGGGGCGGCCTGGCGGGGGGCGGGGGGGGGGCGAGGCATTGCGTCCTCAGGGTGACCTTCTGACTGATCCCCACAGCTACCACCTGGTCGGGATCAGCTTCTTTATCCTGGGCTTGGGCACGCTCCTTCCCTGGAACTTCTTCATTACGGCCATCCCGGTGAGACTCTCGGCTAGAGTGCCCAGCCTCATGGCCACAACCACCATGGCCTGGGACGCGAGGAGTACCAGGCGCTTTCCCCACCACGCCGCCTTTGACTCCTCCTTATGCTTGTTTGCGCATTTGTCCGCTGAAGCAAGGAGCCTCAGAGAGGGGAGGTTCCCGGCTCACAGATAGGAAAGGTCAAGGTTTCAGGGACGCCCAGATCCCAGAGGGGCAAGGCCACCAGCTGGGGAAGGATGGGGGTGGGTGGCTGTCGAACTAGCTAAGAACTACCCACCTACCACCTCTGTTTGTCATTATTCCCTAGCTAGTCATTCCTGGGCTAATCCACTCCCAAAGTGGGTTTATCCAAGCCTTTGGTTTTTGTTGAATTAGCACGAATTACATTCATTCATCCAACAAACAGTTAATAATGTGGATCTACTGTGAACCAGGCCCTGTTCTCCCGCTGGGGCTACAGGGGGAAACACTACAGAGGAAGCTTCTACCCTCATGGAGCTTACATTTTCTCAAGAGAAGGCAGAAATATGGGGTTTGTGTTCTGTTTAGGACTGAGTTATTCATATGTATCCAATGCAACAACTTTCCAGATGCCTCTTCAGTGTCTGGCTCTCTGCTGGGCCTCCGAGACCCAAAGTTGAATCAGCCCCTGGTCTTGAGAGGCAGTTGGGTGCCAAAGAGCTATTAATAAATTAATAGGGCACCTGGCACTCCAGGCTTGGAGCAAAGTCCCTTGGGTCCCCGGGGTGGGGTGGGAGGAAGGGGTAATTCCCTCTGCTTCATAGAAGAGGTGATTTGTAATTTGAGAGAGGGTAGGTAAAGCGTTGGTGTTTGGGGGTTGGACGGAAGTGGGAAGAAAGGGAGAAGGCATTCCAGGTGGAGATGACAGCCTTGCAAAGGCACCCAGGTAGGGGAATGCCCGCCTGTCCAGAGAAAGGGCCAGAGCCTGGGTTACCTAGAGCTTAGTGGGATAGAGCAGGAGATGCAACACAAAAGCAAGGCCAGGATCTTGTTCTGAAGGGTTTCCAATGCTGTTTCAAAATCTTGGGGCTTTGCCCTATAGGCAACAAGGAACCATGGGCAGGGGGCAGGAGGAAGTTAAGCAGAAGCTTAATGAGTGTGTGTTCCAGAGGGAATGCAGTTGGTTAGCACTTAGGCTGGGGCCTGGCTTACAGTAAGCACTCAATAAATCCTCAGGAATCTAGAAGCTGCTACAGGAATGGAGGTAGAGGCTGGAACCAGGGCACTGCAGGAGAAGGGTGATTCAAAATGGAGCGAAGCCCAAGTTGGGGGTTCTTAGAACTTGGGCTCTGTCCCAGACGTCAGCTGTTCAATTCAGGGAACATTCATCGAGCTCTGACTGTGTGCCAGGTGCTAGGATCAGTACAAGGACAGACAGACGGCCCCCACAGACTTTAACTGAGCAATCGCAGGCATGGGAGGAGACAGAGAGGAAAGGCTGGGGGTTCCTCAGGGTAAGTTGGAGGGTGACCCTGTACCCCCCCCCCGAAACCTGGCAGTACTTCCAGGGCCGGCTGGCAGGGGCCAACACCACCACCGGGACCCTGGACACCAACCACACAGCCCCCACAGACACCTTCAACTTCAACAACTGGGTGACGCTGCTGTCCCAGCTGCCCCTGCTGCTCTTTACGCTCCTCAACTCCTTCTTGTACCAGTGGTGAGAGGCCCCGCCCCTCGGGCTCCCTGCAGGCTCTCCCTCTGCGGTCCCTCCACCACCCCTGCTAAAGAAGCTCCATGTGGCCCCAGGGAAGACCTCCCATCCTTCCTCCACTCCCACTGCACCCCCCCTGCCCCCAGCTCCCACCGTCCAACCCCGGGCTCCATCTCTTGCCTTCCTCCCCATGCCGAGCCGGGGGGTCTAGCCAATGCCCACTCTACCCCTGCCTATGAGCAGCATCCCTGAGACAGTGCGGATTCTGGGGAGCCTGCTGGTCATCCTGCTGCTCTTTGCCCTGACGGCGGCGTTGGTCAAGGTGGACATAAGCCCTGGGCCCTTCTTCTCCATCACCATGGCGTCTGTTTGGTTCATCAACTGTGAGCACTGCCGCCCCTCCCTACCCCGTGCACCCAGGGCTTCAACCCAGCCTCTTCTTTGTAACTGAAAGGGCCCAACATATCCCGTAAGGAAAGACAGCAGCAGCAACAGCACTCCTATCCCTGAGGAGAAACTGAGGCCCAGAGGGAACAGAAAAGGCACTTGTCCCAAACCCACAGTGACCTAAGATCAGGTCTCTTGGCCCCTAGCCCCTCAGACCTATGGCCACACCTGAGAAGAAGAATGAACGGGAGGGTGTTACACCAGGGTGCCCAGAGTCTCGTGCCTGCCCAACCTAGTCCAGGGTCTTCTGTGCACCCTGCCACCCCCTCCTCCAGGGAGCCTCTGAGGCCTGCCTCACTGAGCGGCAGCCCCCACTCTTCTCCCTCCACAGCCTTTTGTGCAGTTCTGCAAGGCAGCCTCTTCGGGCAGCTGGGCACCATGCCTTCCACCTACAGCACCCTCTTCCTCAGCGGCCAGGGCCTGGCTGGGATCTTCGCTGCCCTGGCCATGCTCATGTCCATGGCCAGTGAGTGGACTTGGGGTGACTGGGGGGCTGGAGTGGCCTCCGGGATTCTGGGGAGCAGACAGAGCATGCTAGGAGTGAGATGCCTTGGGTTTTGGGTAGAGATGGAGGTGATGGGGAGCTGGGGGTTGGGTTTGGGGGTAGGGAGTGGGGCTTTTGGGGCTCTACAGGGAGAGAATGATCAGGTGAGGAATGGGTTAACTTGGGGCCTGGGGCAGGATTCCTGAGGCTGGGGCTGGTAAGTGGCAGCAGCCTGGGGTGCAGGGAAGCGGGGACAGGTTTCCGATTCGGGTAAACTTGGTTGAATCCTAGTTCCACTGCTCCCCAGCCAGAGGCACTGGACACCTGTGTCAGTTTCCCCACTAAAATGCTTCTTAAAGCTCTGTCCTCAGACTGTAAGGGGCATGCAGTAAAAATGAGCACATAATAGGTGCTCAACAAAAGTGACAGGGAAGGAGGAATGAGAGAAGCAAAGGGCGGGGCTGGGGCCCTGCACAGGTTCCTGACTTTGTCAGTGAGCGGGAGTGGAAGAGGAATCTGAGAAGTGCATGATGGGAAGTAGCACAAGACCCATTAGCCCTGCCCCCGCCCCGCCCCCCAACCCACCCTCGGGAGCCAGCGCGACCAGCCCCCTCCACTCTGCAGCTGAAGTTTCTGCACAGGTGGCGTGGATGCCCAGACCTCCGCCCTGGGGTACTTCATCACACCCTGCGTGGGCATCTCCATGTCCATCGTGTGTTACCTGAGCCTGCCCCACCTGGTGAGCCTGGTACTGGGCTCGAGGCCCCCCTTCAGAGCATCTCAGATACAGCTCTGAGTCTGAGGCCCTGTGAGAGGCCAGGGGAGGAGGAGGAGGGGGCCTGGTCCCCAAAGGAGTCAGCCACTGGGGGACTCCAGCCTCGAAGTCGACAGGGTGGAGAGGGAGTCAGACACCGCCGCCTCGCCAGGAAGGGCCAACGCTTTCCTCCTGCAGGAGTTTGCCCGTTACTACCTAGCCAAGAAACCGTCGCAGGCACCAGGGCAGGAGCTGGAGACCAAAGCTGAGCTCCTCCAGTCTGGTGAGCTCGGGACCCTGCTGGGGGGGTGGGGAGGGGGGAGGCGGAAGCCACCTCCGCAGGGAAGGGTTTCCCCTCTGCGATACCTCCCCAGCTAGAGTCCTTACCCCTAGTAGCCTTGTGTGAGCAGACCCAGAAGAAATTCAGTGGGAGTAGAGTCATCCCTGGTGGTTTAGAGCTTCAGTTTCCCTCTCTGTAAAATGGGGACACAGTACAGCGGCAACATGCTAGTTCTGAGTCCAAACGCATTTGTTTGAATCCTGGCCTCATGGCATCCAAGCTGGGTGACCTTAGGCAAGTCCCTTAACCCCTCTGAGCCTCAGTTTCTTTATTTGGAAAGCAGTAGCAGGGAGATAATCCACCTAAGGAGCTTAACTCTGCCCGACACGTGTATGTGCTTCAAAGTAGTAGTTTAGCATATTTCCCTGGTTAATTCTCTTTGCCTACATCCCGGGCTGGAGGACAGTCACTATTTTAACTACTGGGGATCACCCTCATTGGAGCCTGACTGTCACAGGCGTGATCTTGCCCTCCCCTCTCGACCCAGATGAGAAGAACGGTATTCCCGACAGCCCCCAGGGGGTAGCCCTGACCCTGGATCTGGACGCTGAGAAGGAGCCAGAGCTGGAGCCTGAGGAGCCCCAGAAGCCAGGAAAACCTTCAGTTTTCATTGTCTTCCAAAAGGTTTGGCTTGGATGTGGCCCCCAACCACCAGCCCCGGGGAAGAGAGAGCTGCTCTCTCCAGCTCTCTCCGATGACCCTTAGAATGGAGTCGGGCCTTCGTGCTCCCCTCGTCCACTTCAAGGTGCCAGCGTCCTAGTGGGTCAGGAACAGAGCGAGGCCAGGCCCTGGGTGTCCTGCCCCCCGGGCCAGGGCTTGGAGGCTGGGGCTCCGTGTGGGGCCCTAGTCGGTCTCGCCTGCTTACACCCCTGCCTCTGGCTCTCAGATCTGGTTGACGGCGCTGTGCCTTGTGCTGGTCTTCACAGTCACTCTGTCTGTGTTCCCTGCAATCACGGCCATGGTGACCAGCTCCACCAGTCCTGGGAAGTGGAGTGAGTGCTGGGAAGCAGAAGAGGGCAGGGCAGGGGAGAGGGAGGGAGGAGGGCGGAGGAATGAAGGGGAGGGGGAGAGAGGAGGGAGGAGGGACCAGGATGAGCCCTGTTTCTCTCCCAGGTCAGTTCTTCAACCCTATCTGCTGCTTCCTTCTCTTCAACATCATGGACTGGGTAGGCCGGAGCCTGACCTCCTACTTCCTGTGGGTGAGCATACCTGAGCTGGGGGAACCTGACGCTTTCAGGAAGCAGCTGGGGATCAGAGGGTGTGAAAGAGCCCAGAAAGGTGATCTCCCCAAAGTCGGACCCATCTAGGTCTGGCAACAGAGCAGCTGGCCAAGAGGTAGTGAGCACCTGGTCCCTGGAAGTATGCAAGCCAGGGCTCGGACTGTGAGCTCCTTGAAGGCAGAAGGCATGTCAATTGACCTGCATCCCCAGCATCCAGCCCAGGACCTGGCCCTCGGTGCCCAGCCCAGAGACTCTTCCCTGGAGGTTCCTGTCCCGTGTGAGAGGTTGGACGAGGCTCCCAGTGTTTGGATTGCTTTTAGCCAAGATGTTGCCTCTCTAAATGAAATGTTCCAAAGAGATTGAATAAAGCAGACCAAAGAGGAGCTGCTCTGATCCCAGCTGGGCTGGGGCCTGGATCCCTAGCCTCTAACCCCATTCAGCAACCCCACCTGCCCCCAAGGGGTCCATGGAACCTCCAGGGGTACTTGGAGGAGGCTAGATGGAAAACCAAAGATGCTATGTAAGGTTTCCCCCAGTTCTGCCGCGGAGAGAGTCCAAGCTGGAGCTCAGAAGGGGCGGAGGAGACCAGCCCCAGGCCAGTCCTGGATGACTGGGTGGCCTTGGCCCCGTCCTTCCCCCTCCAGAGGCCTCAGTGGTGGGGCCTCCCCGGTGCACACAGAGTCGGAGGTCAGGAGAGGTGACAGAGTCCAGCCGGGGCGGGCTCCCAGGGACGGACGGCTCTCAGCCCCACTTCTGCCACAGCCAGACGAGGACAGCCGGCTGCTACCACTGCTTGTCGGCCTGCGGGTCCTGTTCGTGCCACTCTTCATGCTCTGCCACGTGCCCGAGAGGTCTCGGCTGCCCATCCTCTTCCCACAGGACGCTTACTTCATCACTTTCATGCTGCTCTTCGCTGTGTCCAACGGTTACCTGATGTCCCTCACCATGTGCCTGGCGCCCAGGTCTGGGGGTCGCGAGGGAGGGCCCGGGGGTGGGGAGGGGGAGACGAGAGGGGGCCTCAGCGGGGAGCGTTCCTGCCAAAGAAGTATCCCAGGGGCAGAAAGCCTCCCCTCTAAGCCTCTTTCTCCATCTGGGAAGTAAATGGGTCGAGCTATCATTCCTTAGGCCCCAGGGCCTCCTCAAATCCTCAGTCGAAGGTGGAGCTAAATTCTTGACCCAGAGTGGGGGTTCACGGGCTATTTACTCTAGGGACAATGGAGTTGAGGATCCAGAGAGAGTAAAGGTGACAGGAAGGGCCAGGCTGGGACATTTTGTGGAGCGAAGGCAGTAGAATCTAGAATCCTCTCATACTGGGCCTGCGGGGCCCAAGCAATGTCCTTGGCGGTGGCCTGCCTTTATAGATGGGGAGACTGATGTCTAGAGAAAAGGGCCTAGTTACGGTGACCCAGAGGTGGGGTCAGCCCGGACTAGGTCAGGTGCCTAGTTGCAAGGGGGCAGAGGGCACAGCGCCGGGTCCAAGTTGGACTGGTATTTCCTAAGAGCTCCTCATCCTGTGTGTTCTAGGCAGGTGCTGCCACATGAGAGGGAGGTGGCTGGCACGCTCATGACCTTCTTCTTGGCCCTGGGGCTCTCCTGCGGAGCCGCCTTTTCCTTCCTCTTCAAGGCTCTGCTCTGAAGTGTTCCACCCAGGGCTCGCCTGCAGCTCTCTCCTCGACGCCCCTTCGGAGCTGAGACCCCAACGCAGGCGGAATGGCGAGCCGGGGTCAAGCCTCTGCTGGGCGGGGGCCCCTCAGTCTGGGGGTGCCAGGAGGAGGTGGGTGCCGCTCTCCTTCCCCGGCTGGTGTCCACTTGGGGGCTGCAAGGAAAAATTCACCAGCGGTCATTCTGACCCTCACCCAGGAATGGAGCCGACACACGGAGACGGACTATGTAGAGACGCACAAGACCTCATTCCAAGGGCGCCAATCAGGGAAAAGAGGGCCAAGGGCCATGACCTTCCCCCCGCACACACATCAAGAGTATATTTGTTAATCTCAAGAAATGCACTGGCTAATCTGTGGGGATTGGAGGCCACCAGTGGGGTCTTGCCAAGGGTGTGGCTGGTGTGGCCCGGCCTCTTCTCCCCAGGCCTCAGGAACCCCAGGAAACCTCTCAGACCCCAAGGCAGAGGATGCCAGGGAAGCTGACGGCAGCAGGGAGAAGGAACAGACGTTAGGGACCTGAGGGTACTCATGGGACCCCGAGGGCCCCAAACAGTGTTTTCATTGCCAACACCTAACTGTCTCCACTCCCCGGAGCCTGGCTGGGCCTAGGTCTCGGAGCTGCAGACCATGGGTGCATGGCACTTTATAGTGTGCAAAGCCCTTCCATCCCCAAGTCACACTGAGACCCTTGGGGGAGCCGGGCAGGGATCGTGCGCTCCCCTTGTGCAGGTGAGGAACTGAGTCTCGGGGAAACGACTGTTCCGTGGCAGAGCCGGGAGCCAGCCCCCACCTCCCTCCTCCCTGTAGGTGCTGTTCTTCCTGCCCACTACCCGCTTCTCTTTCCCTCAAGAGGCTCAAGGCAGGAGTCCTAAGCACTTACTCCACATTGTGGCTGTTTCTTCCTCCAGCCCCGATCCTGGGTCTAATAACAACCTTCTTCATTTGTATAATCAGTTCACTGAGTCTTTATTTCCAAAGCGCTTTCAGCTCTATTGGCTTTGATGAGCTGGGAGGGGGGTGGGGGCGCGCTAGGGCTGATTGTACCCATTTGACAGATGGGATGACTTAGGCCCTGAGAGGGGCGGAGATTCATGGGCATCCCTGCAATGGGCCCTCTTGACCACACGGTGGCCTGTGCTCCTGGGCAGAGCACCTGGCTGAATGAATGGCTATAGCTCCTCTCCTCCACTGGTGTCCTCTGCCTCCCCAGCCCCACCCCTTCTCGAAAATGGAGCCTCAGGCAGGCAGTCGGTGAATTTTCTGGAGGGATGGAGAAGAGGACTGCTTCATCACACACCTGTCCTGTCCTGCCCAGCCCAGAGAAAAGCAAAGCCATTAGAGGCACTGGCCTTTCTGCCCATGTGCCCGCCTTCCTCAAACATTCACTGAGCAGCTATTTTATTTATTTATTTATTTATTTGACAGAGAGCAAGCGAGAGATCACAAGTAGGCAGAGAGGCAGACAGAGAGGGGGAAGCAGGCTCCCCGCTGAGCAGAGAGCCCGACGCGGGGCTCCATCCCAGGACCCTGGGATCAGGACCTGAGCCGAAGGCAGAGGCTTTAACCCACTGAGCCACCCAGGCGCCCCATTGATCAGCTATTAAATACCAGGCCCTGAGCCGGCACAGGGTCCATGCTCAGAGGTGAGATATGACCTTGGGAGCTGAAATAAAGCCACAGGGCAGGCCCCCCCAAGGGGGGATTCATTCCTTGGACCACTATTCCCTGTGCCAGGCCCCGGCTGGTCTGGTGAGCCCGAAACAGAGGAGACAGGTCCCTACCCCAAGGCCACGGGAAGTAGAATGTAACACAGGATGGGGTCTGTGAGGGCCCCTCAGAAGTATGGAATGTAAGATCCCAAGAAACAATGCTATCCATCCCTCTGGAAAGGCAGGGCGGCAGTTCTGAGGAAGTGTCCCCTCAGCTGGGCCTCAAAGGAAGAAAAAAATGAGTCATAGTCGTAGTCGTGGTCATCTTCGTCCCCCCACCGTCCCAAGGCTGTGGGGGAGGGGCATCCCAGGCAGAGATAGCAGGGCTGGGGGATGGTGTGGACATAGAATATTCAGGGAACTCAGGGAACAGCAGGGACTTCTGGTTGGGGGGTTGGGGAGCCCCTATGATGTGAGAGGAGGGGATGAGGCTGGAGCAGTGGGTTGGGGACAAATGATGAAGGACCTTAGTGATGAGGCATAAATAGGGGGTTAGAGCAGGAGAGAAGAGGGTGGTTGCCTCTTCAGAGGCCATTTAACTTCGTGGTTAAGTGCAGGTGAGCCGATCCAGTATTCTGGGGTCAAAGCCAGGTCCTTTCATTGACGAGCTGGGAATGGGGGCTTGCCCTCTCGTGGAGTCCTAGGGAGAGGTCGAGGTTGGAGCACAGACGGACTACTACTAAACAGGGGTTGGAGTCCTAGAGGAATCTAGGTCCGGAATCTAGAACCATGACACCTCACCGGACCCTCTGACTGGGAGTGGTGAGGACAGGACACACACTTCCTGGGCCCCCTTCTCCTCCTCCACCTTCACAGACTGTGGTCTGTTGAACCCAAAGCTCCCCAGACCTGCCGGACCCACCCTCACAGGCCAGGCAACAGGCCCAGGGAACCCACTATACTGGTCTACGGTCTTCTGCAGCAAGCTCTCGCTGGGCTGAGTGGTAGAGGGAGGATGGGCCCAGGAAGAGGACATTCACCCTTCAGATGTCCTTTCGATGTCACAACCTGGAATTCCTTCTCCCCATCCTCCTTCCTGGTAGACCCCACCCAACCTGCCCATTCAATCAGTAGGTAGCCGGCTTCCAATGCCAGATGACATCCATGGGGCTGATGGGCTGCACCGGCCCATTCCTCTCCTGATGCCCAGTCCTCTGGCCCCCGCCCCCTCCCCAGCCTGCCGCAGCCCTGCCAGCATGCCTGTCTTCCCTCAGAAGCAGCCAGCTGCCATCAGCAAACACCTGTAGAGGGCTCTACGTGGCAAGCACTGAGATAGGGCTGGTGGAGAGACACAAACATTTGAAGGCCAATCCTTGCCCTCACTTTTCTCACCCTTTTATGAGGAAGAGGCCTCCTGGTTTGTGAACTGATTCAACTTTCCAATTAAAAGGCAGAGGTTGTCAGATAGATTTAAAATAATGCAACCGTATTCTGTTTACCAGAAACTCACTTTAGAGCAAAAAACACAAATGAATTGAAAATGAAATGGGAAAAGGTATTCCATGCCAATAGTCATCAAAAGACAGCCAGAGTGAATATACTAATATCAGACAAAAGAGACTTCATGTCAAGAATTATTTAAGAAACAAAGGAGGGGGCACCTGGGTGGCTCAGTGGGTTAAGCTGCTGCCTTCGGCTTGGGTCCTGATCTCAGGGTCCTGGGATTGAGCCCCGCATTGGGCTCTCTTCTCGGCGGGGAGCCTGTTTCCCCCTCTCTCTCTGCCTACTTGTGATCTCTCTCTCTGTCATATAAGTAAATAAAATCTTAAAAAAGAGAGAGACAAAGGAGGATGTTATATATTCACAAAAGGATGTGATAATTATAAACATGAACACCTAACAACAAAATCCTAAAAAGAATACGAAGCAAAAATGGACAAATTTGAAGGAGAAATACACGTTTCTACAAGAACAGTTGGACACATCAATACCCCACCTTTGATGAAGGACAGAACAACCAGCAGAAGATCAACAAAGACACAGAGGACCTGAGCGCACCATTAGGCCAAACAGACACACACAGAACACTCACCTACGTACAGCAGAACATATGTACCCCTTTCTCAAGTGCCCAAGGAACATCTCCCAGGATAGATCATCAATTAGGACACCAAACAAAACTGCACTATGTTTGAAAAGATTGAAATCCTAGAAAGTATCTTTTCCAATCATAATGGAATGAAACTAGAAATCAGTAACAAAAAGAGGACAATTTCCAAATATGTACCAATTAACACATTTGGAACTAACAGGTTAAAAAAGAAGTCAAAAGATATGGAAGGGCGCCTGGGTGGCTCAGTGGGTAAAGCCTCTGCCTTCGGCTCAGGTCATGATCTCAGGGTCCTGGGATCGAGCCCCGCATCGGGCTCTCTGCTCAGCAGGAAGCCTGCTTCTCCCTCTCTCTCTCTGTCTGCCTCTCTGCCTACTTGTGATCTCTCTCTCCTTCTCTCTGTCAAATAAATAAATAAAAATTTAAAAATTTAAAACAAAGAAATGAGATCTTGTCATTTGCAATAACATGAAAGAAGCTAGAGCATATTATGCTAAGTGAAATAAGTCAGGCAGAGAAAGACAAATACTGTATAATTTCACTCCCATGTGGAATCTGAAAAACAAAACAAAA
>CM053613.1:4023511-4072258 GCA_028646535.1 Procyon lotor
GCCCCCCCCCCCCCCCCCCGCTGCTCTGCCCGGGGAGCGTGTGAGAGAGCTGGCTTCATGGGCTCACTGTGCGGCCCAGACGGAACCAGGCACAGGAAGGACCCGGCCCAGGCCTGCTGCACCGTGGAGGCTCGGGGAGAACGGGTCCCCCTGCCCGCCTCGGCCCCCGCTCTCTTTCTAGAACAGGAGGTGCCGTCCTGACACCCCCACACCTATAGCTGCCGCTGGCCCCCCGCCCACTAAACTGATGAAGAAACCAGGCCGACAGAAGTACAGCGCCCCCCCGCCCCCCTCAGCTTCCAAGCTCCCGGCCCCTGGCTCTCTCCACCGCCCTGGGAGGGAGAGGGCGGGAAGGACTGGCCTGGCTCCCGTGAGGGACACGGCCCCAAGGGCGGGGTGTCCTGGGAGGGCCAGCACCTTGACCCTGACTCTGGCTCTGGGGGCACAGAGTGGTGGGATGACAGACTGCACGCCAGAAGCAGCACAAAGACCTGGGACTCCCTGCCAGCCAGCAAGAGGAAGAAGGCTCCACTCGTTTCTGGTATCCTTCCCCCCACAGCGGCCTGAACCTGACATGGGGTTCGCTCCAGCCCGGGGAGGGGGTGGAGGCGGAGTCACGCTAGACACAGGAGGCGAATCCAGCTGTCGGGAATTTTCTGAGGCCCTGGGTCTCCGCCGGCCTGTGCGGACCATAGACAACCAGAAGCACCCACTCAGTGAGTCCCCTCAGCTTCCTGAGCCAAGTCTCCTTTGAGGCTCTTCCGGCTTTCCCACAACCCCCGGACAGGTCCCCGACTTTCCACTACCCACCCCCTCCCCTGCCTGCTCTCACTTTCCACGCTCTTCTCCGAAAGCCTGACTGCCTGTCTGGGCCTGGTCACGGCTCGTAGCGCACGTTACCCTCTGAACCTCTCCTGGTTTCCCCCCAGCGACGATAGCTTCTCTCTCTTCTGTACCCTGTGGCCTAAACTGGGGCGCCCACATCCCATACAGAGTGGCCCCCTGCTCCCCCTTAGGCGTGGGCCCCTTCAGCCGGGGGCCTGCCGAGCCCTCCTCCCTCCTGGCAGCGCCCAGCACAGACTGGAACCGAATCCGCGTGCCCTCCACCCCCACCCCTGGGTCCTCCTGCGGCCATCAGACTCTTGGGCCCCTGGCCACCTGGTGATGGCAGTCGCGTCAGGTGGGGAGGGAGGCATCCAGGCTGCGAGGACTTGAGGGGTGCATGGGAGGCAAGGGTGTGGAGACGTCAGGTACAGAGCCCAGGAGCAGATGGTCCCCAGAGGGGAGTGGGAGACCAAAGGAGGGGTGACTCCTCCATCCCCACAGGCCCTCTTGGGCCCATGGCTGTGGCGCTGCTCTGGGATGGAAGAGACCGAGGTCTGTGTGTAGAAGGGACAGGAAGGGGTCACGGACTAGAAGGAGCAACTCCCTGAGTGGGTGGGCTGAGTTTTCACCTCCTGACCTTTATACTGGAGAGAGGATGAAGGGGGAGCAGAGAGGAGGTAGGGGTGAGGTTTAGTATCCCCCGCGGACTCGTGACGAGGCCACGGGCCCTGCCCCAGGAACCTGGGAGCTGAGAGTTGGGAGGCAGAGCCTGAGCTCTAACTTGGGTCCTCAGCCCCCTCCCCACCGTGACACTTGTCCCCTCCACTGGGCTTCCTGCTTCCTTGACCCCCTGTTGCAGGTCCTTACATCGTGTACATGCTGCAGGAGATCGACATCCTGGAGGACTGGACGGCTATCAAAAAGGTGGGGCCAGGGCCCCTGCTTCCCTGCGTGGGTCCCTGACACCAGCTTTGGTCTCTGCGGGCACTGCGGCTGGGTTCCTGAGGGCCTGGGAGGCCTGCTCAGCCCTCACGCCCCCTGCCTCCAGCCCAGGTTCCCTGGCATTGCCCTTTTTTTAGAGAGAGGGAGAGAATGTGTTTGCGTGTGCAAGTGGTGGGGGGGGGCGTGCAGGGGGAGGGGGGAGAGAGAGAATCCCAAGTAGGCGTCACGCCTAGCACAGAGCCTGACGTGGGGCTCGAGCTCCTGACGCAACTGAGCAGAAATCACGAGTCAGAGGTTTAACCTACTGAGCCACCCAGGTGCTGGCCTTTCTGTGCAGAAGAGACCTTTTAATCTGTATCAGCCCCTTCCTCCTTCCAGGGCTGGTTTTGATGGGAGGGAGGGAGGTAGGGCGGGCAGGAAGGCGGCTGTTCTGGGCTGGCCCGGGATCCGTCCCGGACCGCATCAGAGCTTTGCCTAGAAAGGGTCTCATGCTCCCCCGACCCTCATCCCCGTGCAGCACCGACCCAGCGGCGCCCCCTTCCCCCGCAGAGAAACACGTGGAGGGGGTGCTTGCCAAGCTGGAGGCAGGCTCTCAAGGGGGCCTTTTCTTCTTACCCACCCAGGCTAGGGCAGCTGTGTCCCCTCAGAAGAGAAAAGCAGATGGTAAGACCCGCAGGAGTTGTTCTGCCTCCTGCTTCCCCTCCCCCCCCAGCGGCTCAGCGTCCTGGGAAGGAGGCCAGAGAGAGGCAAGGGTTATGTCAGATCAGTGGCCCCCGTTAGAGTGGTTGGCATTTGAGGGCACTTTGGAGGTTTTGGGAGCCAGAGCTTGGGTGGGGGTCGGTAAGCTCTAGGTCGATGGGGCCAGGGGATGAAGCTCCCCACAACCAGGACTGGTCAGGGGGGCTGGATGCTGGGCCCCAGCAGTGAGGTGGCCCTGGTGGGCCCATGGATGAGGGCTGTGGCGCCGCCCTGGGCCAGCCCGAGGCTGTTCCTCGCGGCCCCCGCAGGCAGTGGTGTTCCCCTCTTGGTTCAGCCTCTCACCTACAGCGCTCTTCCCCGTCTGGCATTCCCACAGGACCGTGACCTTGCCGTCCCGAGCCAGGGGGCCCCTCGGAGCAGCTGGCAGCGAAGCCACGATGCATATTTTCCTGCTGTAGGAAGGCAGACTGACCGGCCCCGCAGGGTCTGTCCAGCCAGCTCCCCGGCGCTGCTGGTGGACCTTCCCCTCCAGCCATCACTGGTCCGGACTCCTCTGCCCTCCTCGGGGGCCTGCTCAGCTGTGGCCCAGAGCCCATCTCCTCTGTCCCCAGTGAGTGCACCACCTCCGCCTCCCAGAGGGCAGCGCCCTCGGTGCTCTCCCAGAGATGGGGCGCCTCTTACTCCAGAGCAACATCCTTCCTGCTGACCTTGGACCAGTCCCTGAGCCAGGGAGCTGGGCCCCGCTTTGTGGGAACTCTGAGCCAGGCATTCTATTTGGGAGGGGGGGAAGCTGTCTTTCCCAGCTCTTGTTGGAGGTGAGAAGGCAGGCTCCCTGGGTCTTCTCAAGGAAGTTCTTGGTGTCTCCCAGATTTCAGGGACTGGAATTAAAACCTTTCCCGGGACCTCGGCGTGACCTGTGTGTGTCTGATTTACCTTGCGAGAGAATCAGGGCTCCCCCGGGGAGTGCTTGAGTCAGGTGGGCTCTTCCTGGAGTCCCTGGTAGCTCCCCTCGCTAGCAGGAGCCAACCTACTCTGAGCCGGGGTGGAGGGAGGGGAAGGGGGGACTCACCCACCACGCCCCCCAGAGGTGGGGGAGTGAGCCCTGGCCGACCGCGCTCGGGAGCAAAGTCTGAAGCAACATGTGGCGGGGTGGACCATGTGTCCCGGGCTGGGGAAGGGGGTGTGTACTCTGTGCTTGGAGACGGGGTCATGTCTGCACCTGCCCCAGTCACTTGGCAGGTCTGTGAGGCAGGCTGGCAGGGCCTGCGTGCGGAGGAGGCAGCTGGCAGCGGCAGTGCCGCTGAGGACCTCAGCCCAGCTCCCCCCTGCTTAGCGCCGAGTGTGAGAACCACCCCCAGAACCTCAGTTAAGCAAAGGGGTTAGTTTCCATGGAGACACAGCATCCTTTCTCCATGGCAACCTGAAGTCCCAAAACCCAAGTTAGGCTTGGGAATGAGTCATCCGTGGCCAGTAGGGGGTGCTCTCCCCCCCCACCCGGGGCTGCCTGCTCCCCCCTCACCCAATTGCCACGCACAGATGAGCAATTGACCAGCTCACTTAAAGGTACCCCGGGGTGGGGTGGGGGGGGCAAACTTGGGCCTGTGGGGCCCCAGATGGGCCCTGCTTAACCCCTTCCCACCTGATTGTGTGGTTTGAGGAGGCCGGTAAGGCCTCGGGACGCACCGTGTGGTGGAGGTGGCCCCACAGCTGGAGCTCTCCGGGTGGCGCTGGCACAGACGGGATCCCTGCCCCCTGAGACGGGGGCCCAGGACAGAGAGGAAGCGGATGCGGCCCCGGGCCGAGTGGACACCCAAGAGTTAACTGGCGGGGCGTGACAGGGCGAACCGCCCTCAGGAAGTGTTACTCACCGCCGGGAATGTGAGCGCTCTTGCCTCGGGGGCTGGATTCTCTTCCTGAGTCCTGGGAGAAACCGGGAGAAACCCAAGGAGCTCCCAGCCATGGAAAGCCCTGGGGAGCCTGGAGCTGGACCTCTCGGAGCCCCCAGCCTGTCCAACTTCGCACCTGGGCGCCCGGAAAAGTTAGTGAAGTTGGAAGGGCAGCCTGGTGGGGCGGCGAGGGGTGGCAGAGCAGGGTCTGTCCCAGGGCCGAGGACGGGGAGAGGGTGGGTCAAGGGTCCCACGGCCTGCCCCCCCCACCCCCGCTGGCTCAAGTCTGCCGCCCACCCCTAGGCCCACCGAGGACCCGCTGTACGACGTGCCCGGGGCCAGCGGGCGGCCGGCGGGTGGGCCCCAGCGGCCTGGGCGCACCGTGAGCCTGCGGGAGCGCTTGCTGCTCACGCGGCCCGTGTGGCTGCAGCTGCGGGCCAACGCCGCGGCCGCGCTGCACGTGCTGAGGACTGAGCCCCCGGGGGTGAGTCCTGGCCCGGGGAGGCCAGCCGCGGCAGGGGGGGTGCGGGGGGTGGCGGGGAGGGTAGAGAGGCCGGACACGGAGGTGCCGAGCCCCCGACCCCTGTCCCTTGCAGACGTTCCTGGTGCGGAAATCTAACACTCGTGGGTGCCAAGCCCTGTGCGTGCGGCTGCCCGAGGCCAGTGGCCCCTCCTTTGTCTCTAGCCACTACATCCAGGAGAGCCCTGGGGGTGAGTGGGACCGGCCCGGGGGGAAGGGGCTGGAGGCAGTCAGGGCCGGGGGCACAGGGGTGTTTCCCAGAGAACAACCACACTTCCCATCTCTCAGGCGTCTCGTTGGAGGGCTCAGAGCTCACGTTCCCAGACCTGGTCCAGCTCATCTGCGCCTACTGCCATAGCCGGTGAGCCTGGCCGCAGGGTGCCTGCCGTCCGCCGGTCCCAGCCCCCTGGGACAGTATGTCCTCCCAACCCCTGCAGGTCCTGTCAGCCCTGAGCGTCCCTCACCCCTGGCTTTCCGTCTCCCTCTCTGGCCTCAGGGACATCCTTCTCCTCCCACTCCAGCTCCCCAGAGCCATCAGCCAGGCGGCCACCCACAAGGAACTGGAAGCCATCTCCCATCTGGGCATCGGTAAGGGCTCTCCTGCTACCCATTGCACAGGTGGACAAGCTGAGGCCAAGAAGCAAAGGGAAGGCACGCAGGCACATGGCCTGAGCCTGTGCCTTGCATTTGGGCACCCTCCCCAAACTTCCCGGAGGCCCCAGTTGGTTTCTCTTCCCCAGAGTTCTGGAGCTCCTCCCTCAACACCAAGGCTCAGCCGGGCCCATCTGAAGGCCAGCTGCTGCCCCGGCTGAAGCCCCGGTCCCCGCAAGAGCTGGACCAGGGCACGGGAGCCGCCCTGTGCTTCTTCAACCCCCTCTTCCCAGGGGACCTGGGCCCCACCAAGCGGGAGAAATTCAAGAGGAGCTTCAAAGTGCGTGTGTCCACGGAGACCTCCAGCCCTCTGTCACCACCTGCCGTGCCACCTCCCCCGGTCCCCGTGCTGCCAGGTGCAACCCCCAGCCACACAGAAAGCTTCCCCCCTCGCCAGCTTCTGCGAAGGGAGAGCTCAGTGGGGTACCGCGTGCCAGGGGGCCCCAGGCCCAGCCTCCCACCCCTGCCCTCCCTCCAGGAGGTAGACTGTGCCTCCCCCAGCAGCTCGGAAGAGGAGGGGGTGCCGGGGTCCCGGGGAAGCCCGGCGACCTCCCCCAGCCTGGGCCGCAGGCGGCCCCTACTTCGGTCCATGAGCGCGGCCTTCTGCTCCCTGCTGGCACCCGAGCGGCAGGTGGGCCGGGCCGCCACGGCGCTGGTGCAGGACCGACACACGGCTGTGGGCCAGCTGGTGCAGGACCTACTGACCCAGGTGCGGGCTGGCCCTGAGCCCCAGGAGCTGCAGGGGGTCCGAGAGGCGCTGAGCCGGGCCCGGGCCATGCTGAGCGCGGAGCTGGGCCCTGAGAAGCTGCTGCCGCCAGAGAGACTGGGTGAGACCCCAGGCCTAGCCGGGCTCAGCCAGGCTCTCCAGATGCCAACTCTTCCCGTTCCCGCCTCTCTCCCGCCCTTCTCCCGTCTCACGGAGATTCCGCCCCCTCTGCATCCCTCCCTGCCAACACCCCCCCCCCACACACACACTCGCACCCCGGTTCCCCTGACCCTGCCCGCTGCTCCCCCGCAGAACACGTCTTGGAGAAGTCGCTGCATCGCTCCGTGCTCAAGCCTCTCCGGCCCATCCTGGCGGCCCGCCTGCGTCGCCGGCTCTCCGCCAACGGTTCCCTGGGCCGCCTGGCCGAAGGCCTGCGCCTGGCCCGGGCCCAGGGCCCCGGAGCCTTCGGGGCGCACGTGAGCCTGCCCTCCCCGGCCGAGGTGGAGCAGGTACGCCACAAGCTGCTGCAGCTGCTCCGGGCCTACTCACCCAGCGCCCAGGTCAAGCGGCTCCTGCAGGCCTGCAAGCTGCTCTACACAGCCCTGAGGACCCATGCGGGTACGCCCCCTCCTTCTACTCCCCGCTGGCCCCCTGCCCAGTCAGAGGCAGGCCCCCCAGAGATTCCAGACTGGCGCAGCAGGCTTGGGAACGGGCCCAACCCTCCCATCTCACAGATGGTGCAACTGAGGCCCAGAGAGTAGAGCGTCCTCTTCCCCAGCCCCGGTCTGTGGTTGCCATGGAGACCACATCCCCCAAGGGCCAGCGCATGGAAGGGAGGGTCACTGTCTGAGACGCGGGGTGTCCGCCGACCCTGGGGCCCCGGCGGAGTCTGAGGCTTCCTCCTCTACCACCCCACAGGGGAGGGCGCGGGGGCAGACGAGTTCCTCCCGCTGCTGAGCCTTGTCCTGGCCCAGTGCGACCTTCCCGAGCTGCTGCTGGAGGCTGAGTACATGTCAGAGCTGCTGGAGCCCACCCTGCTCGCCGGAGAGGGTGAGGGAGCGCCTCCACGTACCGTCACCCTGTCTGTGTGGGACTGGGGCGCTCAGGGGCTGCAGGGCCCCCAGTAAGGGGGGGGCGTGGCGAAGCGTCACCTACCCCCCAGCCCGAGCTGCATTCTTCCCCTCATGTCCCAGGCGGTTACTACCTGACCAGCCTCTCCGCCAGCCTGGCCCTGCTGAGCGGCCTGGACCAGGCCCACACCGTCCCGCTGAGCCCCTCGCAGGAGCTGCAGCGCTCCCTCAGCCTCTGGGAGCAGCGCCGCCTGCCGGCCACCCACAGTATCCAGGTACGGGGCGGGGGGGGGGGGGGGGGGGGCACCAGCCGACCGAACTGCCCCTGCCTGGGGCGCGGTGGGGGTGGCGGGGTTCTGGCGTCATCCTGCGCAGTCCCCTCCTTTTCCTAGTGAGACCCAGTAGGGGAGAGGCTAGTCTCACATCACCCTGTCACCGAAGCAGCGCCGCATGTGGACGTCTAAGCCCAGCCTTTCTCGAGAGGGCGCGTTCCGTGTGCTCTAGGGGCTCAGCCCTGCAGCTTCATAGAAACTTGGCATTAGGACCATTATTATCCCATTTTACAGATGAGGAAACAGAGACGTGACATGGAGGGGGAGAGGGACATGGGTGGCAAGCTCAGGCCCCAAATCCTGGCTTCTGGCCCTCCGGTGGGGCTCTGTTCTCCCCTGGAGTGAGGCTCCATGCTCCCCACACCGTCTCCATCCGGTCCCAGGACCCTTCCTAGCCCCGGTTAGGAGTTTGGACCCTGCAGCCAGATGCCGGCTTGACATCCTGCCTCGGCTGCTTTCTGTTTGCAGGAGCTTGGGCAGGCTACATAACCTCTTTGTGCCTCACTATCCTCACCTATAAGATGAGGCAACGGGACTTGCCTCCTGGGTCGATGTGTGGATGAAATGAGCGAACGCAGGACGGGCACTTCGGGCCCGGGGAGCCTCCGAGCAGGGCTGTGAGGTTCCGGAGAGCTGCTAGGGCCTTCCCGCCGTCTCTTGGCTCTACTCCCCGGATTTATACCCCGGCGCCCTGTCCGTGCAGAGCCTCCCGTGGGACCTCAAGCTTTGCACCCAGAGCTAGACCAGGCAGGACTGAGCTCTTGCTTTGTTTGTCTTCCTACACAGCACCTCCTCCGAGTAGCCTACCAGGACCCCAGCAGTGGCTGCACCTCCAAGACCCTGGCTGTGCCCCTAGGGGCCTCGATTGCCACCCTGAACCAGCTCTGTGCCACCAAGTTCCGAGTGACCCAGCCCGACATGTTTGGCCTCTTCCTGTACAAGGAGCAGGGCTACCACCGCCTGCCCCCCGGAACCCTGGCCCACAGGCTCCCCACAACCGGCTACCTTGTCTATCGCAGGGTGGAGAGGCCTGAGACCCAGGGGGCCTCGCCTGGGGCTACACTGGAGGACAGCAGTGGGGGGGAGCCGGAGGCAGGGGGCAGGGAGGAGGAGAAAGGGGGGCGGGGAGATGGGGACATCAGGGTCAAAGCCGGTCCTGGGGACAGCAGGGGAGAGTCTGAGACTGTTGCTGAGAGGGCCAAGGGGGGGATGGGCCAGGCCAGGGGGGCCCCTGCTCAGCCAGGGGTGCCAGAGGCTGCAGGAAGCCGGGCAGCAGAGGAGTAGCCGGAAGTGGTCACAAGGGTCATTTGGGACAGAAAACTGAGCCTGCTGGGAAGGCCTCTCAAAGCCATCAGCCCCACCCCTGCAGGCTTCCCCACCCCAGCCGCTCTTGTGTCTGCCACCGCCCCATCTGATACTTATCTCCGTGATGACACCTGCTGGGGGGGCGCCTGGCCTGGCCGCGTCTGGAACACTGGAATCAAATTGAGGGGTTTGAGGGACCCCAGACCCAGGGCTCAGGCCCTCTGCCTCTCACCCTTCCCTCCCAGCTGGAGGCCAACCCAGCAGGGGACAAGCCCAACAGGTGCCCGGCCACTGGCAGCCCCTCCTGGCTGCGGGCTTCAGGGCCCCGAAAGGCTTCCCGGGTGTCAGGAGGACTCAGGGAGCCACCACGGGCTCAGAGCCCGGGGCCAGCCGTAGCCCAGCTGGAGGATCAGCAGTTCCAGACTTCAGTGTCCTGGAAGGACAGGGTGCCCTGCCTTCTCCCACAAGTCCCCCAGGGGCCAAATGGTAGGTTTTGCTGCAAAGCAGAGCTCAGGCTAGAGGGAAGGAGAGGTTAGGAGGCGGGATGTTAGCAGCACCCCTCCAGGGTCTGTTGCGGGCCTTCACCGAAGGCTCTCGTCCCTCCGCCTGGGGGAGATCTGAGAGATCAGGTCCGGCCCAGGGAACACCCAGGCCCCATCTTTCTTCAAGGTGGGAAGTCCTGCCAGACACTCTGGCATCCCAAGGGACTTGGACGGGGGAGATGGGCTTCTGAAATGGAGGGGGTGCTTGGAAACCATTTTCTCTGCACTTAACTCTTCTGGACCTCACAGAAGCTTCACGGGAGGCTGGGCATGGCTTATTACACTTCGAGGTTTGGGAAGGTGACTCCTAAGATATCGATTGCACAGCCGGCCATTACAGCCTCCCCACCCAAACCAGGGTGTTGACCTCCAAGTTCACGCCCTCTATTCTAAGCCACCCATAAATTAACTCTAAAGGCCCTACAGCCCCAAGGTCCAGAGCGGGGAGCCAGTGGGAGCAAGGAAAACGCCAGTGGTGACCACAAGGGGGTGCGCGTGGCCCAGGAAGTGGCCTGTGGCTAATTCCGAGGGGCGAGTGCGTCTCCAGGGCTGCAGCCGAGTTAGGTGGCCAGAGACGTTGTACTCTTGCAGCCACCAGGCGACGTGGGGTCAGTGCAGGACCCAGGCGGTCCTCAGCTCCCTTGGAGTTGGGGATCTGGGTGAGGCAGAGTCCAGGGGGATCAGTCTCTGGGGTACTCCCTCAGGTGCTGAGCACAAAGGGACATCAGCTCACACGTGAGACAGAGATGACAACTGGAAGGTAGAAATCCTGGACATTGGGATTTCAGACAGTCCAGAGACAGATACCTCCAAATTTGGGCACACGGCTCCCAAATGTGTCACTAGCGCCACCAGCAGCTCGCCCCTCCCCACTCCCACCACCCACTCCAAGCTTCTTCCTGGTAGGAAGTCTCCCCCTTTGTATGTCTGGAACATACCCGCCAGTGCCTTGCCCAGCGCTGGGCACTGCACGGGCACTCAATAAATGTTGTCCCCTGATTGGAGTTTGAGAAATAAGAGTGAAGGGCAGTGAGGTGGGAAGCGGGGAGGTTAAGGGGGGCCCGGGCTCTGGGAACCAAACACAGGATGTCTCAAGTTCAGTTCCAGAGGAAAACCTAGAACGGCTGCCAGAGGTGCTCAGAGAACGTCAGATGTGGAGCTGGCCTCATGGGAACTGGCTGAGGCTTCTGAGCCCCTTCCTTGGGGGCCTCTGCAAGTGCCTCCTAACCCCTCGCTGTGCTCAGTCCTACTTCCAGGCTCTGGGAATGTAGCACCCCCACCCCCACCCCTTCTCAGAGCACTGCCGGGCCCTTCCTGCTACTAAGCCTTTTGGGTTTTCTTCTCAAGACCTCGTGCTTGGTCAGGGCCAAGGCCAGGTAATAGCGCGGTCAAGGGTCACCAGCCGGAGGTGGGGACTCTGAGCAGGGCAGGCTACGATAGGCTCATCTAAGACTGATCTCATCCCCATTTTATAGATGAGGAAACAGGCTTGCTCAGGGAAAGTGATTTAGTACAGGGCAAAGAGCTGGGATGCCAGCTTCTGTGGACCTTCGGGATTCTGCCATCCTCCAAAACGGAAGCGCACATTTACTCATCCTCTCAGCAATAATCGGCTGCGTCCGAATGGACCAAGTGCCAAGCACCCCAGCCCCAGCCAGAGGGAAGCCAGCGTGATCCGGAAGGAACAGCGCGCCCTGGGTGCCTCGGAATTCAGCACTGCCCCACCCTCACGCCGCCTCCCACCCTTGGCCTTCTGGAAGAGGACGGCACGCCAGGGGAGCCGCACCTGGCCAGCAGGCACCGCAGCAGAGCCGGGCTGGGAGGCCGGCGTTTGGTTCGCCAGCAGCTGCCGAGTCCTTTCCTTGCTTGGAAATGTTGCTCTTAGCACCCCTAGAGCCACCGCGGCTCCCTGTGTGAGTTTATGGTCTGTCTTCCCCACTAGGCCGGAGCCAAGTCGGCCTTGTTCGCCTCTAAATCTCGGGGGCCTAGAACAATGCCTGGCCCGGAACTGGCGCTTAGTAGGTGGATGCGGGTTTTCGAAATGACTGATTCGGGAAGACGCAGCCTAAGCGGTTCCTCCGAGTTCCTGGGGCTGGGGCGGCGCATTCTCCATCGCGACCGCCAGGGGGCGAGCGCGCCCGTTCCCAGGCACATGACTGGCTCCCTTCCTGCGGGAGGCCACCCAGGGACCCCGGCCCTCGGCCCTCGGCCCTCGGAGCGCCTGCGCCTGCGCCCGGCCTGGTGCCAGCGTGGGGAAGCATCCCCGCCGTGGGGCCCTGGGCCCGTCCTGCGAACGGGAGTCCTGCCAACAGGGGCTGGGAAGGGGAGCAGGGGGCCAGGGCCTCTGGGGTGGCTGGAGAGGGGCCCTGGGAGGGGTGGGGAGAAAGGCAGTCATTGAGACCCACACCATCACCCTCACTCGCTCACGTCAACACAGAGCATTTAACGCCCAGCCAGAGTATTGTGACCCATGTCCGCCGCCCCCCACCCCGGTTTAATACACAGAAACATCCCCACTCGTGTTTGCACACGGAATTTGTGACACCCTGCGGGCCACGGTCCTGTATGGAGCACCTGGGCACCCCCAGCCTGAACAGGAACACCGAGTGTTGGCCACACCTGGAGACTGTTAGCCACTCCAGCCCTGCGGGATGGGACCCAGTGACACACACACACACACACACACACACACACACACACACACACGCCCCTCCTCTGAGACGCGCCCTGACAGCCATCCCTAAATCTGCAAGCCCAGAGACATTCCCTCAACACCCTCCCAGCCTCTCAGGTTCAGAACGTGACTCGGTGTCCCCACGGACACGGAAACGTTGTGAGTGCTATGCACGGATTCGGTGACACACATCTACCCGGCTAGCGATGCCAAGTCCTCTGCTCAGCATGGCACGTGGGCTTGCTTCTCACGCTGCACAGGCATAGGAAGTGTCCACACGCACACACACGCATACTTTCACACTTCTGATCACTCAGGAGAGGTCCAGGCCCTGATCCCGAGTATGTCACTCCAGCCCCGGCCCATCCCTGCCACACTCGGCCACTCCAGGCCGTGGTGGACCCTGGTGGGGGCTGGAAGTTGCTGAGGAGACCCCTGTGGGGGGTGTGGCACCCCCACTGGCCAGGAGGGAGGCAGAGGCCGGCAATCCTGGGCGGGGCTGCCTGAGCTCATCAGATTCCAGCCCGAGTGATTCACAGAATCGCCCGGGGAAGGTCTTCAAGGGTGGGAGTGATGACCCAGGGGCTGGGGCTTTGGGGGCCTGGGTGGGCTTCGGACTGGAAAGGACCTTGGGTCCAGAGCAAGCCTCTAGTGTGGGGGCTTCTCGAAGGATGGCCCAGACGGAGGGGTGTCTGCAGGGTCTGGCCCCTGGGAGGGGCTCAGGACACGGAGCCTGCAAGATGAGACAATCGGCCGCTCCCGCCCTCCCCACCCCGGGGCCTGGGCCCCTGACCCCACGCCTTCCCAGCCCCAACAGCTGGGTGTCTTTAGCAGGGGTTGGGCAAAGGGCGGGGGGGAAGGGGTGGGGTGACCTTCGCAGCCATCTTGGCCCCTGGGGCCCTCAGGCCGGCAGCCGGAGTGGACCCCAGAGGCCCTGAAGGGCGGGAGCCGGCTGGCCCAATCAGGGCTGACAGGGTTACAGACCCTCGCTGCCCTGCCAGGCGAGGCCTCTGCCAGAGAGCCGAGAACACACGGCTGTCCCAGCGCCAGGGATGTTTTCCTGCTGAGATGGAGCCCTCTGCTCCGGCCACTTCCCCAGCCCCCTGCCTCCCCAGCGGGGCTGATGCTCAGAGGACCCCCTCCTGCAGGGTGACAGGAAGACAGGATGGGGCTGGAGGCAGGACGGGGGTTGCAGGAAGTGCCTTTCTTGGAACTCCGCACCAAAATAGCCTGTTCTGTCCCCACACTAGGTCTCAGTGTCCCACGGGGGGGAGATAAGTGTCACCAAGGAGACCTTCACCAGGGAGGGGCCTGAGCTGACCTTAATCAGGCTTTGGCTCACCACCCCTCCCCTCTCCTACCCAGACCGGCCCCCACCAAGCCCGCCTCAGGCTCTGCTCCGCTTTGAAGTCCTAACATAAATATCATGTCTGCTTGGGTTCCCCTTCCCGGCCTGGTCACAGCCCCCAGACCTGGCTTCCACCCCAGCCAGCCCTGGGGGTGCCTCTTGGGGGAAAGGGGGGAGGCCGGGACCACCCAGGGAAGGGGGCGAGCCAGAGACACTGGAACAAGAATGGAGAGACGGGGGCAGACACCAGAGGCAGAGAGGCGAGACACGGAAGTGGGCAGAGAACAGAGACAGACCCGAAAAACCAACAAGGCGACCATCCTGGGGACAGGAGAGGTGACGGAGAGACCCCAGAGGGTGACAGGAGCACAGGGGACGCCTGACTGCAGAGAGGGAAGAGAGAGGAAAAGAAAGAGTGAGACTCCAGAGATCCCTGGGGCAGTGAGGGGGCAGGAAGAGAAAGGAAGTTTCCAGAGTGCGGGGGTGCAGACAGGGACGCTGACACTGGCGTAGCAGAGGGAAGGACACGATGGGAAAAGAAACATCCCTGGTGACAGAGGGACCGAGCATCCTCACATGCTGGGGCGCTAACGGGGTTCCCAGCAGACGAGGTTTGCAGCGTTGAGACCACAGAGTCCCCACCCCCAAAGCCAGGGAGCTGCAGAGGAAGGACAGGAACAGCAAAGGTCAGTGGAGCAGCTGTCCCCCCTGGGATCCCCAGACTCAGTCCCTGCTCGGGCCTCCGCCCTGTGACCCAGGGCAAGCTCTGTCCCTCTCAGAGCTGGGAGGACACTGAGCAGAGCAGCGGGGCTGGGCCCTTCGAGCTCCGCGGTGGGCTCCAGGACACCCATCCTTGCGGGCAGATGTGGCCAGATGTTCAGGCCAGGCATCTGCGGGAGAGGGACAGGGGCCCCAGCTGTGCCCAGGTTGGGCGATCCAGGGGAACCAGACGTTCCTCCCCTCACAGCTGTAGGCGCAGGTGTGGGCCCGCGGGGACACACACACATCACCCAGCCCCGTGGGCCCTCAGCAGAGCCAGCCCCGCGCAGGCACACGCACTCGCGCGCACCCAGTCGTGTGCAGGCACCCAGGTACACCCTGGGTGTACCTGAGCACACCCAGTCTCTCTGCGTGGGGGACGCCACCCCCAACCCCCTCCAGCGGTCAGAATCCCCCACCCCCAGGGACCAGGCCTGGACACACCCCTTCTTCCCGGGCCCCACCTTCCCCAAGCCTCTCGCTCCCACCCTGCCCAGCCCCCAGCACCGCCCCCCTTCCCCGCCCCGCCTCTCCCATCCAGAAGTGCAGAGGGTGCGGCCCCAGCACGTGGGGAGGGGAGGGAGGCCCAAATCGCTGCCCTCCCCCCAGACTGCCCTCCCTCCCCACTTCTGCCCCGGGGATCTCGCCCACCTCCCGTCCTGCCCCTCCCACCCGAGACCAGGCGCCTCCTGCCCACCAGTTGGCCCTTCCTCCCGACAGCCCGAAGGCTGGGGTGGTTTGGGAAGAATTTAGACATGGAGGGAGGTGGGGGGATGGGGACAAAAGAAAAAGGAGGAAAGGAGGTGATTTGTACACAAAGCAATGTGCTAGCTCAGCAGTGGGCCGTGCCAAGGCTCCAGGACGCCCGCCCAGGGGGCGCCCCCCAATCCTACTCAACCCCCCCATCCCGGCTGTCCCACTGGGCGCTCTTCAGGCCAAACCCTCTGCAGGCCGCCCTCACCCCCACCCCACGGGCCCACACATTGCGTCCAAAGCCACCGTCTGGCTTGTCCCAGTAGCCAGAAGACCAGGCTCCTTCCGGGGAAGTGGGCTTCTGTCTTCAAGGCCTTCTGGAGGTGCGCTCTCGCCATAAGGGCCACGCTCAGAGCCGAGGACTGCAGCCTCCGAACCCACACTGGGAGCCGAACTTGGTGTCCAGGGCTGTCTCCATCCCCGCTAGGGAGACACAGGGGCCTCGGGCCCCAACCGAGAAGACAGATTGTGGTACCAAGGAAGCATCACAGGGGATCCCTGCCAGCGGTAATCTGGGCGGCCCTGCCCTCCGGGACCGCACTCCCACAGATCCCAGGTGGCTTTCTGAGCCCGCCCTCCATCGTGGCGTGGCTCTCTGTGACTTAGCACTTCTGCCTGAATCCCGGTAGCCAACCATGGCTCCCAACACCTCTCTCGCCCGCACACCCATACACTTAGCCATCTGTCCGGCCATCCCCTCGCCCCAGCCATCATCCGTCTGCCCGCGGACCCGTGTGCTCACCCACTCCCCCACCTGCCGCCCGTCCGCCCACGTGCGCATGGGTGCATTCCATCCGCCCGCCCATCATCCGAGCATTTACTGCGTCCCTCAGCATCTTCTCTGCGCCGGTGTGTGGGGTGGGGGGGAACAAGAGGAGTCAGGCTGAATGGGACCCGCAGAAAGAGCAAGACCGCACGCAACCAGCCCCCTCTGTCCGCTCACCCCCTGATCCCCGATGATGCTGTGCCCACTGGCTCCCCGTCCTGACTAGGGTAGGAAGTTCCTAGGCCGCTGGACTCCAACTCTCCCAACCCGGATGGGAGCAGGGGGATGCCAGGCACCCAGGTGCGGCTGCGAGCCTCATCCTCCACCCACAAAACTGCTCTGTTGGGGTCAGAGGTGCCCCGCTCAACTCTACCCCTGCCCCCTCCTGGCTCAGCAGTCCCTCTCCTTGCAAGTCAGCCCCGCCAGACCATCTGGAATCTGGCCTTTGACCCTCTTCCTCCTGCTTCTCTTGCCTGCCCCCCAACCCCTCGCCCCAGCTGAGGCCAGAGTCCTGACCTCTGATCTGACCGGCCCACTCGCCAGCCAGACGGCTCGCAGCCTCCCCTCAGACGCCCCAGCACAAGCCACTGCCCGAATCATGACTGGGCCCGCCACACCCTTGGATCCGGCTCTGGCCAGCCCCGGAGGAGCCTCCAGAGGCTGCCTCCCCCAGCCCGGCCCGCCCTGCTGCCCAGCTCTCCAGCCAGCTCCCGCCCCTCTCCCAGACTATTGCAACAACCTCCAGTCCCCCCTCCACCCACCACACACCCGCCACAGGGAACTCCAACACACCTCTTCCCCAGGGTCCCCACGACGGAGGCCGGTCTTTTGAGGGGTAGCTCACTGCCTTCCAGGCCAGGCGGTCACCAGACGTCCCTCGCTCCAGTGGGGTCCTTTGTATTCTCCAAAGGCACCTGGAGCTTGCCCACCTCAGCGCCCTGTCTAGGCTCTGCCTTCTTGCTGTCCTGCCTTCCCCGTCCTCACCTCCTGCTGCCATGCCCCGCTCCCAGACCGTGCTCGAGGGCTCCTCAGGGCACCACAGCCAAAAGAGAATTGGAAAGAGTGTCAGGCAGCCTTGGTTCTCGTCCCAGCCCTGCCACAGACGAGCTCGGGGACTCCCTGGGCCTCAGTGTCCCTACCTGCAAAAAGTTTGCTGATTTCCAGCCATCTCCCAGTTCTGAAATGGTCTGACTTCTGGGGAAGCCTGGGCAGGTGTGGGGAGCAGGTGGGCTTTGGCTCCAGAGAGCATCCCGGATTCCCCCAGCATAACCCTGGGCCGGGTTCTTGATTTATCTGAGTCTCATTCATTCATTAATCCGACGAACCCTATTGAGTAGCATCAATGGGCCAGGAATTTTCCAAGCTCTGGGGATACCGTAGGGAACGAGGCAACGACGATGCCCTCATAGGGCTCACAGTCTCCTGGGGCAAGAGTTCTCCACGGAGGGCGTAACATTCGGCAATGTCTGGAGACAGTTTTGATTGTCCCAACTGGAGGGTTGGTACTGGCCTCTAGAAGGCAGGCACACTGCCGAACATCTGACAACGCACAACGCAGTCCCTGCAAGAGGTGGACGCGGGCCGTGGCCCGGGCCAGAGGTGGGTGGCAAAGAAGGCGGCGAGAAGCAGTCAGATTGTGGCTCTATCCCGAAGGTGAGGTCAACAGGATCTGCTGAGAGACTGGACGTGGAGTGTGGGAGAAAGAGGAGTCAAGGATGATCTCAAGGCTTCGGGCCTGAGCCAAGGAAGGGCAGGGTGCACTGCCCCATATTGACCTTCCTCTCACGAGAAGGGGGATAATTCTATCCATTTCACAGATGCAGACGTTAAAAGAACGACCTTCCAAGCATGTAGCAAGCACTTCAAAAGCCCTGGTTCTCAGGGGGACTGGCAGGGTCTGCAGGGCCAGCCCGGGCACTGTGAGGTGACGAGAGCAAAGCCGCTCCGGTCCCCACCCCCAACCCAGAAGATTTGCTCAGAAGACTAAGGAACATTAGCCTCATGCTTTGCAGCTGACAAAGCACATTTGCAAACACCCGAGCTGTGATACAACAGCCCTGCTGAGCCGAAAGGCCCTGACCCATTACCCCATTTTGTAGATAAGACAAATGGAGACCCAGAGAGGGTCGGTGACTTCCCAGCAGTCACACAGCACATCAGGGGCAGAGCACTGAGGGGCAGAACTTCTCCTCCACGTCCCCACCCCCCCAGGCTCAAACTTCTGCTAAGAGTGCAGTGGGTGTTCACGGGTTAATCTGACAGCCTGCTCCCCAGGGACCATCCTGGATGATGGGCTCGGTGCACATGCCTCCAGAGGCCTCCAAGAGGGGCGGGCGGAGGACCCTGGCCAGGCCCACGCAGCAGCCTCTGGGGGCAGGGTAGGCTCCACACATGACGCCTGTGTCACATACACATGTATGTGTCATTGTGAGCTTCACGCCCATACATGGCCTCTCCCCAGTCCTTCCCCTCCCGGCCAGCCCTGTTCCCCCTCCACCCCCCAGTGTAGCCTGGCCCTGGCCGGCCCCCCTCCCCCACGCACCCTGCCCTTGTGCAGCAGGAGCCCAGAGAAGCATTTCCTGTTTGGGGGCTGCCTCCTCCCCCTCTAAGCCCAGGTTCCCAGGGCCCCGGGCTCAGCAGAGGTGAAGGGAGGGCAGCCCCCTGTCCCTCCTCCTCCCCGCCCCCCACACGGTGTCCAGCTGGAGCCAGGAAGCTTGGGGGTGGGGGGAGGTTGAGGCAGGAGTTTATTTCATAAATGAGGGTTGGTGATGCCCATGCGCGATGCTCGCGTGGTCAAGGTGGATTCCGTTCAAGGGCCGCACACGAACGTGAGGGGCGTCTTGTGCGAGGGCACGTGGAGCCCCACAAGGAACCCCACACCACTTAAGGATGTGCATCTGAGGGGTGTTAGTGTGTCAGAGTGTGCACAAATCTGGGACGACGGGACAGTGTCAAGAGAGTGCTCCTGCGTGGGGAGCCGAGAGCGCACGCACACACGCGCACACACACGTGTGCGATGTGAAGGCCGTGAGTCAGAGCGTGTTTCCACATGTATGACGAGCCGCTGGGCCCTGAGACAGTTCACAAGTACGATGAGGTTGGTGTGTCCAGACAGGATCTCGGGTGAGTCTCTGGGAAGGGACCTCAGCCCACCGCCGAGAGCCCCAGACTGCGGGAATTTTCTGAGGGTCTTCCAGCCTCCCGGGCAGGCGTTTCCTCCTTTCCTCGACTCCCAGTCGGCTAGCTGCGCCTCCCCCCACCCACCCCTCCAGCACACCCCCACACCTCTGCCCCCCGCCCGACTGCTTCCTGCTCTGGCGGCCCCAGGGGAGCGGGAGCAGGGAGCTGGCAGCGGCCCCAGCCCGCTCCTTACAAGGCCTGAGCCCGGCCCAGGCCCGCCCCTGGCCCGCCTGCCGGAGGCCCCGGTCCCTCCCCCTGTCAAGAGCGGCCGCGAGCCGGCCCCGGGCCAGTCGGGGGGCATCGCGATGCTGCTGCGCCTGCTGCTGGCCTGGGCGGCCGCGGTGCCCACGCTGGGCCAGGCCCCCTGGGCGGCCGAGCCCCGGGCCATCTGCGGCCCTGGCAGCTGCTACGCGCTCTTCCCTCGGCGCCGCACCTTCCTGGAGGCCTGGCGGGCCTGCCGCGAGTTGGGGGGCGACCTGGCCACGCCGCGGACCCCCGAGGAAGCCCAGCGTGTGGACAGCCTGGTGGGCTCGGGCCCGGCCAGCCAGCTGCTGTGGATCGGCCTGCAGCGGCAGGCTCGCCAGTGCCAACCCCAGCGCCCGCTGCGCGGCTTCACGTGGACCACGGGAGACCAGGACACGGCCTTCACCAACTGGGCCCAGCCGGCCACAGGGGGCCCCTGCCCGGCCCAGCGCTGCGCTGCCCTTGAGGCAAGCGGCGAGCATCGCTGGCTCGAGGGCTCGTGCACGCTGGCAGTCGACGGCTACCTGTGCCAGTTCGGCTTCGAGGGCTCCTGCCCGGCGCTGCCGGATGAGGCGGGCCAAGCGGGCCCGGCGGTCTACACCACGCCCTTCCACTTGGTGTCCACCGAGTTTGAGTGGCTGCCCTTCGGCTCCGTGGCGGCCGTGCCGTGCCAGGCTGGCAGAGAAGCGTCCCTGCTCTGCGTGAAGCAGCCCGACGGTGGCGTGGGCTGGTCTCGGGCCGGGCCCTTGTGCCCGGGGACCGGCTGTGGCCCGGACAACGGGGGCTGCGAACACGAGTGCGTGGAGGAGGTGGACGGTCGCGTGTCCTGTCGCTGCACCGAGGGCTTCCGGCTGGCGGCGGACGGGCAGAGCTGCGAGGACCCCTGTGCCCAGGCCCCGTGCGAGCAGCAGTGTGAGCCTGGTGGGCCGCAGGGCTACAGCTGTCACTGTCGCCTGGGTTTCCGGCCGGCCGAGGATGAGCCGCACCGCTGTGTGGACACAGATGAGTGCCAGATCGCCGGCGTGTGCCAGCAGATGTGCGTCAATTACGTCGGTGGCTTCGAGTGCTACTGCAGGGAGGGCCACGAGCTCGAGGCTGACGGCATCAGCTGCAGCCCGGCGGGGGCCATGGGAGCCCGCGCTTCCCAGGACCTAGGGGATGAGTTGCTGGATGACGGGGAGGACGAAGAGGATGAACACGAGGCCTGGGAGACCTTTGATGGCAGCTGGACGGAGGTGCCCGGGATCCCGTGGATGGAGGCCACGCAGCCACCTGACTTTGGCCTGGCCTACAGACCTAGTTTCCCAGAGGAGGGAGAGCATCGGATGCCCTACCTGGACCCCACCTGGCCACCCCCGCTTAGTGCTCCCAGGGTCCCCTACCACTCCTCGGTGCTCTCGGTCACCCGACCCGTGGTGGTCTCTGCCACACGCCCCACACTGCCTTCTGCCCACCGGCCCCCTATCCTCTCTGCCACACGTCCACCCTGGGCCCCTGTCCCCGAACCCCCCGTGATCCCTGCCAGGCACCCAGCTTTGCCTCCTGACCCCCAGTTCCCCATGATCTCAGCCACCCATCCAGACCTGCCCTCTGCCTACCAGCCCCCAGTTATCTCAGCCAAATATCCCAAACTGTCCCCTGTGTTTTCAGACACCCCGGTCACTGATACCCAGACCACCGCTCATGTGCTTCAGATCCCTGCTAACCACACTCCTCTGGGTACCACTTCTGGGGCCCATCAATCCCTTGTCACCCCAGATGTCCCGGTCCTCCAGGCCCAGGCCACCCACCTTCCCATTACCTCGACTGTCCAGCCCCCTCTGACCACGACCTCCAGATCCCCTGTGCTCCCTGCCCATCAAGTTCCCAGGTCTCCTGGCCCCCGGCCCCCAGCCCCCCACACTACCCTCACCTCAGAGCCCCCTCAGAGCCCCACTAACCGGACCTCATTCACCAGCCCTACACATTCCCATTCCAAACCCCCACAGGTCCCAAGGGAACGTGCCCAGGACGCCAAGGCGGCCCCGTGGCTGCCCACAGCAGCCCCGACAGCCCTGGGGGATGCCAGTCCGGCAGGCCACAGCCAGAGGGATGACCGGTGGCTGCTGGTGGCACTCCTAGTACCCACATGTGTCTTCTTGGTGGTCCTGCTCGCACTGGGCATCGTGTACTGCACCCGCTGTGGTCCCCACGCACCCAACAAGCGAGTTACCGACTGCTATCGCTGGGTCACCCACGCTGGGAGCAAGGGTCCAACGGAACCAGTGCCCCACCGGGGCAGCCTCACAGGGGTGCAGACCTGCAGAACCAGCGTGTGATGGGGCGCAGCCCCCCCTCTGCGGGGTGGGGGGAAGGGGCGTGCGTTGGACACATGGCCCAGGCTGCACCAGGGACCCATGGGGGCTGCCCAGCTGGACAGAGGGCTTCCTGCTCCCCCGGGCCCAGCCAGGCTCCTCTCTCGGTCAACTACCAGACTTGACTCTTGGAATTCTGCTCCCTCGGCCCAGCACTCACGACAGAAGAGACGCCGAGGCCCCCAGGACCTCAGGGGGTGGGTGCTGGGGTCTTCTCCAATAAACGGGGTGCCAACCTCACCCAAAGTTCCTGACCCCCATTGATGTCTGAGGGGAGGGTCTGGGAGGACTCAGCAAAAAAGAGGGGACCTTCCTTCAGCTTGTCTGGGCCCCAAGGAAATAAGGTAAGACCCCTTAAGGGAGGGTATGCTTCAGAGATTCTCAGGTAAACAGGAGCCCAGAGAGGGCAGAGCCTTGCCCAAGGTTGCACAGCGACCCCGGGAGCGGGAGGTTTGGCATGGAGAGAGTTTCATATTCGTTCTTCTTTTTACCAAAGCTCCAAGAAAGTGGGGCTGAAATTGGGGGAGCGTTCCAGAACAAGGGCTTCTGCTCAACTGCAGCCAAACTGGGATTTAGGAGTCAACGTTAAGCTCTGAGTCTGGTGATTCTGGGGAGTGAAGGGTGTCTAGTGAGTGAGCTTCTGTCTTCTGATACTTTCTATCCCACCCCCACAGGCTCCCCAGAAATTGGCAGCTGGGGCCCAGGGTCTCTCAAGGGAGCTGCCACTCCTCTGGCTTATAGGTGCTCTGAGGATGCCCCTCCTCCCTGCTCTGGGGAGAAGGTGGGAGTCACTGCCTAGCAGGCTGGGATGGGGAGAGCGCAGAACCTGGGGGAGATGTCCCATAGCCAGCTCCCTTGGCAAGCTTCTGAGCAAGGCTTTGGCCGCATTTTGCCCTTCTCCATGTGGGTGGTGCTGGGACAGAGAGAACCCAGGAGACCAGAGCTTGAGCAAGTTGCTCAAAGCTGAGGTGTCCCATGAATCCAGAAGAGGATGGTCAAAGATCACAGCCTGCAGGAACCTGGCAAACTCCTTCATCCTGGGCTCACTGCCTTGGGGACCAGGAGAGGCGGGGACCTGTGCCGGGGAGGCTCCAGTTCCCACTGCCTCTGTAATTTTTCAGTTGCAGTCTCTAAGGGGCCTCTAATTAGGACGGAGCAGAACCACCACGACCACCCAGACAGGAGAGGAGGGGTGGCCTAGAGGCCCCTTCCCTACCGGGTGCCCTATGCCACCCTCTAGCCCCAGGGCCTGGACCTGGGCCACGCCCCAGGGGACCGGTGGAGGAGGGGCCAGGACTGGGGACGAACTGGGGGCCGTGGAGGGGGTGGAGGGAACGCTATGCACCGCCCCCGGCCCCCGCTCTCATGTTCCCCTAACTCAAACCAGACGCCCCCGCCAGATTCTGCCCAAGTGTTTAACCTCACAGACGCCGCTGGAGAGATCCGATGCATGAGAGTGGAGTTGCGGGGTGGCTTAGAGGCCTAAGTCTGAGAAGGAGGTGTGGGTGCAGCCTGGGGGGGTGGGTGACAAAGCCTGCCAGGATGGGACAGACTGGAGCTCCCTCCCGGGACCCTGGGCAGGGGATCCAGAGCGCCCTCAGGGCAGGAAGGAGTTAAGTGCACTGCTGTGGGAGGGAGGGGATGGGAGTGGGGAAGGGGGCCCAGAGCCGGCTCTTTGTCATCCCGTAATGAGCAACAGATGCGGAGCTGCGTGCGGGCCTAAACAGACTGCCTCCCAGGGCAGAACCCCCGCTTGCGCGCAGCCTGGGCTCCGCCCAGACCCGGAGCTGTGTCTTAGGCTCCGCCCACCGACCCTCAGACCCCCCTCATCCAGGCGCTAACCTCGCCAGCCGGCGGATGCCGGCACTATCCGACGGATCCCTCCTAGCTACGAGCCACGCCCACCCACTACTGTCAAAGTACCCCCTCGGGAGTTCTGCAGAGGCGCCGCCCACCAAAGCCAGCAGCCACGCCCCCTGCCAGCTCAGAAATTCTCGCAGAACTATTGCCCCGCCCCTCCGCTCTATCAGCTCCGCCAAAGCAGAGGCAGTAACAACGGCCCCGCCCACCAGGGCCATAAGCCCCGCCTCCTCAAGGCGGCTCGCACAGACTGGCAGTTATTAGTTTCCGCTTCCAGAAAGTATGAACTCCGCCCAGAGTTTACTTTCCTCTCCGCCGCGTTGCGTGCCCCGCTTAACAGAACCACAAGCTCGCCCCCTCCTCGGAGACTCGGTTCACGGGTGCAGGCAATCCCGCAGAAGCCCTTCTCCGTCCGGGAGAGCTGCAAAGTCTGCCTTCCAGGAGGCTACGGGTTCCCCTTAAGCTCCTCTTCAGACTCCGCCCCCAGCTACAAGTCCCGCCCATTCACAGCGGTTCAAATTGCAGGGGTGGAGCCTCCTGGGATAAGAGCTCCGCCCACGTCCGGCTAACACTTTCCCTTCTCACGGAGGTAATAGCCCAGCTACAGAGTCCTTGGGTCGCCCATTAATACCCACAAACTCCACCCCTGCCGATCCCTTAAGTCCCGCCCACTCAGAGCGCCCCCTTGTAGGGGGCATCGCACAGAAGAATCTGCCCACGCAGAGCGCGTAACCCACCCTCTTCTCAGGCTCCGCCTACTGTGAATGCATAGCCACGCCCACCTAATAGGTTCCACCTTCTCGGCATTCTGGGGCCCAGAACCCCCAGAGTCGCTCACCGCCTTCAGAATATGCCTAGACTAGTATGGATCCGAACTCTGTCCCTGACCAGGATGCCCCTGCACCCGGCCCTGGCACCGGTCTCCTTTCCTACTCACGTTTCCGGTCGTCTAGATTGCAGGTTCTCTGGAGGGAGCTCTGGGTTGAGGTCGAGAGCACGGCGCGAGGCGTGGAGGAGTGGGCCTCTGGCGCCACCTGCCTTCGGCGCCCGGGCTTGCAGCCACCGCGAACCCGGCCCAAAGCACATTATGACTCAATAAATACTTGCTTAATTTATTAAATATTTGTTATTCAGATATTGGCAGCTTCGGCAAATATTTGCCCCCAGGCAAAACAGCAGATCCACTCGCATGGGTCCTCTGTTGTATTTGGAAGACCCCAAAGAGGCCTCTGTGAGCTGTCTTTACAGTCAGTCTTTACAGGGGCTGGGGGGACTTTTGCTGTACCTTATGCACGAATCCTGTTTCCCAGGGGCGAAAGCACAGACTCTCACCTGAATCCTTAGGGCTGGATCCTCCCTTCCCCCAGCTAGTGCTCCAACGTGTGGACACCTTCCTTAGAGGGGGTGCCTTTGGCAGGAGGAGTGGTTTGGGCTCCTCACTCCTGTAGAAGTGGAGACGCACAGTTTTGGGAGCAGGATGAATCTCAGGGCAGACCTCTACGTCAGCGCTCATCACTACACTTGAAAATATCCGCCTGCTCACTCCCACACTAGACGGGGGCTCCAGGAGTCGAGGACACTCCGGAGTTCCGGACCAGGGGCTCAACGGAGTGTTTTTCAAACATTATTTGGGCAGACTGGGGAGCTAAGGTTGAAGAGGGGCAGCACCAACACCTACTGAGTTCCGGTAGGTACCAGCACCTGGCTGGACACAGTTCACTTCCTGCATTAGGCAATTGGTGGAGCCACTGCCCAGGCAACTCAAAGCCTGGGGAATAAGATACTTTCCAGTTCTGGAGCCCTGGCCACTGTGAACGGGAGTAGGGTTTGGTGCCAAATCATAATGAAAACAATAGTGAATGCTTGCAGCAGTGATCGTCTGCCTCATCCTATTCTAAGGGCTTTACATGTCTTTACCCACTCGAGATCCAGAACAATCTCCATGCAGTGAGGGCCACTCTCACCATGATTTGCAGGTGAGGAAATTGAAGGCACTTGCCAGAGTGTTTTGGGTCAAGCCATCCACCCTATTTGACCAAGCTAGTAAGTGGAGGTTTGAACCCAGATAGATTCCGTGATCTTCACCCCTGGAGCAGAGCCAGTCCATAAATGATAGCCAAGTCTCAGATTAGGAAATGCCCACCTCCCAGGGAACTTGCATTTTTTTTTTTTTGTCAATACATTTTTATTTAAGGATTTCTACGTGATTCCTTCCACGGCAAATCACCTTAATTCCTCCCAAGTCAGAATCATAATCTTCAAAATAGCCTTTAAAAAAAAGATTTTATTTATTTATTTGACAGAGAGAGATCACAAGTGGGCAGAGAGGCAGGCAGAGGGAGAGGGGGAAGCAGGCTCCCCGCTGAGCAGAGAGCCCGATGTAGGACTCGATCCCAGGACCCCGGGACCATGACCTGAGCCGAAAGCAGAGGCTTCAACCCACCGAGCCACCCAGGCACCCCTCATATTTACCTTTGAACGATCACACCCTAGAATTGTACAGATTATTGGGAGATGCCAATACTTGAGATTTAAAATATTTGACTAAGGGCGCCCGGGTGGCTCTGTCGGTTAAGAGTCGGGCTCTTGGGGGCGCCTGGGTGGCTCCGTCGTTAAGCGTCCTGGGATCAAGCCCCGCATCGGGCTACCTGCGCAGCGGGGAGCCTGCTTCTCCCGCTACCATTCCCTCTGCTTGTGTTCCCTCTCTCGCTGTGTTTCTGTCAAATAAATAAAATCTTTAAAAAAAAAAAAAAAGAGTCGGGCTCTTGGCTCTGTCTCAGGGTCAGAGTCTCATGAATTGTGGGATGGAGCCCCCAAGGGAGCCCCCCGTCCCCCTTCCCCGCCTGTGCCAGCTCTGGGCTCCCCTGGAAGTCTGCTGGAAGAGTCTCTCCCTCTGCCCCTCCCCCTACGCAGGTCTACATGTACCTCTCTCTGTCTCTTAAGTAAATATTTTAAAAAATAAAATATTTGACAGGTCTTTCACACAGCTTCTAGATAGATGTCTTGTAGTTCTTCCCCACAGATTTAACACATCGTTCTGTGAATAAAGGAAGCCACACTTCTACTCTATGAGGCATTTCCAGCGATGCAGGTCTACAGAAAAAGCCCCACGGGGTCGACCTCAACAGGGGGAGCTTACTTTTACTGAGGAGGCTGCAAGACGTATAGTGTTTTGCACTTGTGCTTGGATGATGCTGGTTCCACAAGGCATTACCTGTGACCTTGTGGGATCCAGACGAGGGGTCCAGATGAGGGGTCCGGTCGAGGCTCAGTTTTAGGGCATCTGGCTGTAGCCTTTAGCATGGTTTTGGTGAGTTCAAAGATTTCTCCCTGGGAGGCCCCAGTGCAGTACTCGATCTTAGGACTCTGAGAGCGGGACCCGAGCCAAAATCAAGGGTCCAACGCTTAACAGACTGAGCCACCCAGGCACCCCCAAGAGGTCCTTGTATTTTAATACCTCGGTAGTCATTTGAAAGAATAATACACACACATTGAGAGATAGAAGAATATTTTTATTCTTAAGTAAGCACAATCCCTTGCTAGTGGGATACGTGCTCTTGTTGCGCACTGCACAATTTCTCAAAACTTGGAATCAAATTGGACAGCGCCTCTTTCATTTCCTGTTACACATTGACTTTCCCCAATAGTCTTGCTTGTGATGGCGGCAGCTGCCAAAAACCCAGATTCACAGAGATATTATGTTATCAAAAGGAACGTGTGCAATCCAATGGGCAAACTGTGAATTGTAACGGGCAGTTAGCCAGTTGTCTGAGAGATGTCTGGTATTTCTGATTTCTCTCAAAGTTTTATAATATTTTGTGGCTTCCTGTGAGTTTGCTGCAGTGTGGCAAGCCCTACATCAAAGGAAGGGTCTTGTTAGACAGCTGGGTCCTCTTGGAGCGCTGGGAGGAAGGTTTGGGATTGGGGATGTCTACATCCTTCCCCTCTCCCCCTTCTCTACCCCACTGCCAGCTTGGCCCCGTGGTGGCTGATGATAAGATGGAAACGGAAACCAACATGGGCCTGTGGGTGCCATGCAAGAGTCAGATTGGGAAGACGATGTCACATCCAGGTTGGGTGATGGAAGCCAGCAAAGCGAGGAGTACGCAAACCTGAAATTTGGGGGTGTGCTACCGGGCAGAAGAAAGGAACTATTCAGATCTTGACACATGGATTGTCTTAAGGGGTGCTCAGGAAAAGGTGGATTTTCTTGCCCTAACACAGACATGGGGCGGCAGCTTTTTCCAGAGGGTTCACTCCAGCCTGGACTTAACATTGACCCATACTAAGAAGAGTCAGACTTCCTCTGGAATGCTACGGAGGGGAGAATTGCAAGACTTGGGGACAAAGGAGTGGTAGAGACAGTCTATCCCAACCATGAGCGCCCAGTCCACAGACGGATGCTTCACCAGCCCTCAGTGATTCTCCACTCTCTGTGGCCACTGAAAAACAGGCTGGTCAAAGAAGCCCCCGAAGGGCTGGCTGAAATAAAACTGCACCCACTTCAAGGTCCTTAACTTTGAAGACCCATGAATCGAGCCCATCATGGGGCTCCATTCCACGACCCTGGGGTCACAACCTGAGTTGAAGGCAGGCACTTAACTAAGTGCTAAGCCACCCGAATGCCCAACTTTGCCTTTTTAAAAGATTTTATTTATTTATTTGAGAAAGAGAGAGTGAGCATGAGCAGGGGGAGGGGACGAGGGAGAAGCATGTTGTGTTTTTATAACACATACATTGAAATTCTTCTACGGAGGGGCGCCTGGGCGGCTCAGTCGGTTGAGCGTCTGCCTTTGGCTCAGGTCATGATCCTGGGGTCCTGGGATCGAGCCCCGCATCGGGCTCTCTGCTCAGCAGGAAGCTGCTTCTCCCTCTCCCTTTGCCTGCCACTCCGCCTGCCTGTGCTCGCTCTTTCTCTGTCAAGTAAAAAATATATATATATATAAGGGGCGCCTGGGTGGCTCAGTGGGTTAAAGCCTCTGCCTTCAGCTCAGGTCATGATCTCAGGGTCCTGGGATCGAGCCCTGCATCGGGCTCTCCGCTCAGTGGGAACCCTGCTTCCCCGCCCCCCGCCTGCCTCTCTGCCTACTTGTGATTTCTCTCTGTCAAATAAATAAATAAAATCTTTAAAAAAAACATATATATATATATATCTTTGAAATTCTTCTCCTGAAAGAATTCGGTATTTTTAATTTGGTCTCTTTCATCTTACAAGTTTCAAAAATAGCAGTCAAAGAGGAGAAAAACACACCTGTCTTTGGGAGTAGGACCCCAGGTTACTGGAAACCAGTTGATTTGGGTCTCAGCTGACATTCTGGACAGAAATTCCTCTTTGCAGCAGATGTCGGACATACGGCCTCTGGCCCACTATGTGCGTTTACCAAGTTGGCCAGTCTCGTTCTCTTTCTTTCTGTGGAATCTGACTTCTAGGAGCCTTCACCCAGCAGGGCAGCGGCACTCCGTGCCCGTCCTGACTCAGGGATGTGTCCAGTTTGGGGCTGGATGCCGGATCCTCCTTACCCCTCCCAGATACACCCCAGCCACCTCGGCGATGACCTCCCCTGGGACCTTCGGAGACTAGATGGCAGTGTGGGTGACATAAGAGAGAGAGGATGAAACCCGTGGAAAAGGCAGGGGCCAGCCACCAGGGGGGAGTTCTTTAAGGGGCCAGGGGTCCTGGGCCTCGATTCATGGAGGAGACGCAAAACTTCATGGTGCACTCTGGCTGGGAAGGTAGCTCCTGTTTCCCCGGGTCCCCCTTCTTGGGCCCATTCACCTTCTTGGGATCGTAAGGCTCCGCCTCAAGCGAGGCCAAGTGAGGCAAAGCTCCTGCGGGTGGTCTGGGCTCTGGGCTAAGTGGTTCTAGGACTCCGTCATCGGGACACAGTAACCCCAGGTGGAGGTGTCGGTGGGAGCTCAGGAACCATTCACTTAGCACATACCGACTGGATGTCTATGGTGTGGCAGGCACCGTGCCTGTGATTTTGTGCTGGCTACTGGTGAGGTGTGTATCTGTCATATGGAGTGACTCTTCATAGTTAATAATAATAGTACTAATGACGATTACAGCTAAATGTATTGACCATTTACTATACTGGGGCCCTGTTTTATGATCTTAGTCGTTATGACAACCCTCTGAAGTCGGTAGATTCTCTTATTAGCTCCCCATTTGAGCTGAGAAGACTGAGACAGAGAGGGTAAGCGACTTGCCCAGGGCCACTCAGGTCACAGTGGCAGACGTTGTCCTACTCAGAGATCTACATCTGCAACTACCTGCCTCCCGAAGCTTTAGTTTTAATAGAAGTTCTAACAGAAGAACAAAAAATGAACTTGCACACACTTACGTAGAAATTAGTGCAAGGATAGCAATGGGGTTGGTGGCGGATGGATTTAGGACTTGCACACAAGCCAAGCCCCAAAGGGGGAGGGGAACAAGGGAAGAGTGAGGGGAAGGAAGAGAGCTCCGGGAGGTGGGACAGCATGTGCAAGACCTCGAGGCAGGAAGGAGGAGCTTGCCCTGTTCTAGGATCAGGCACCAGGCCCCCGTGGCTGGGGCTTTGTAAGGAAAGTGGGGCCTTGTATCAGCTATGCAGTGCACGCAACAAACCACCTCAAAGCTCAGTGTCATAAAACAACAAGGATTTCTTATTTCTCACCAAGCTGTAGGTCAGCAATTTGGGCGGGGAGCAGCCTCGTGATTCTTCTGCTAGTTACCCTCGGGGTCATCCTTGTGGCTCTCTATGGTCATCTGTGATTTCATTGGGTCTAGCATATCCCAGATGCTAGACTGGAAGCTGATGCTCACTAGCTCTTGACTGGGGGCCTTAGTCTTCCTGCCTACGGCCTGTCATCCTCTGAGAGGGAGGCTCAGTGTCTTGCAGCATGGTGGTTCCGGGGCTCCAAGACACCCCGGGTAGAAGTTGCAAGGCCTTTCAAGGCCCAAGCTCTCCATATGCAAACATCACATCCACCACGTTCTATTGGGCAAAGCAAGTCACTAGGCTGGCCCAGATTTAAAGAGTGGGGAAATAGATTCCATCTCTTGAGGGGAGGCTGTGAAGAATTTATGGCCTTATTTAAGCTATCACAGGTCAGAGGCCTCAGTAAATGACCTGAGCAGGTCGGTCTGCCCCCAGTTGGCCCCCGTCTGTCATGTCACCACCTTCTTCTCTCAAACCAGCATCATAAAAGGGTTGGTGTTCATAATGCAGAACACACTGTAGATGTCCGTTAGGTGCGGCATTTGGCTCAGTGGCTGACTGCATTTTTGAAGATGGTCCCCGGGGTATCTCCTACCCGGCATGCCAATTGTACAATGTGATGTTGACAAGCTTCTATTGAGAGGTGGGGTCTTATATTTCCTCCCCTAGAAACCGAGTGGATCTTCTTAATAACCTTGACCAATAGAAAGGGGTAGAAGTGGTGTGTGTGATTTCTAAGGCTAGCTCGTAAAGGGCAATAACAGCTTTCACCCTCTTGATATACTTGTCCTTGGAAAAAGCCACCATGTTATGAGGGAGCCCAAGCCACATGGAGAGAGAGGTCCTCTTTGGGTATCCCAGTCAACAGACCTAGTTAGGCCCTCAGCCCTCAGCCAGCACCAACTGCCCAACTGCTTCTATTAGAACAATTAATGAGCCTTCAGATGATTCCACTCCTGGCTTTAGAATCTTCCAGCAGAGGCCCTCGATGTCTCAGAGCAGAGATAAACCATCCCTGTTTGCCCTGTCTGAATTCTTGACCCACAGAAACAGGGAGAGATGATAATGATTATTGATGTTTTAAGCCACTAAGTTTTGGGGTCATTTGTAATGTTGTAGTAGATAATTAACATAGGATGCCAGTAATAGGAACAAGGGGGGAAAACAGTAGCTTAAAATAAACTAGAAGTTTATTTCTCTTTCTTATGGAGAATCTGGAAGTAGACAACCCAAAGATGATATGGAAGCTCCTATGATGTCATCAGAAGCCCAGCGTCTTTTATCTTGTTGTTTTGTTAGTCTCAGCACATGAGTACAATTCTCAAGGTCACATCCTGATCCAACATTGCTGCTGGAGTTCCAACCATCACATCGGCATTCCAGGCTGAATGAAGGATAAAACAAGAGGACAGAACTAGCCTTCACTGATGCTATTTCTATTTCAAGGAGCAGTCTCAAAAGTCCTTTCCAATACCTTCTGCTTATATCTCATATCCTAAAATTAAGTCACACCATCACACTGTATGAGGCTAGAAATGTTGCCTTTTAGCTGGGCTCATTGCCATCTGAGGTAAAACTAGGGTTCTGTTGTTGAGAAGGAGAGCATAGTGGATCATAGCCAGCAGGTAGTTCATGACTGTGGTGTTAGGGCAGGAGTTGGAGCCAGTGACACACATACCCTCCCCCGCCCCCGCCCCACCAACACACACACACTATCCATGCAGTCTCCTTAAATGCTTGCGTACCATAGTTTTTTTCAAGTTGCTTCTGAACAAAGAAGCCGACTCCAATCCCAAAGAAGCAAGGCAGCAATGTCCAGGGAAAACTTTGGTCTAACACCTCCCTCCCCACATGGCCAGCAGGCAGCTGGACTTGGCCTAAAATTCTAACAGGTGGCCCTGACCTTGTCACTTTCCTGCTCAACCATATTCGTGGTTCCAGTTTGCCCCAACTTACGGACAAAGTCTGGTCTTTGGTATTGAAGGTCTCAGCCGACTGTTCCACGGCTCTTTGCTTCTCCCTCCTCCTCACGCCTTGCTTCATGTCCTGCATCCAGGCCTTTGTGCGGGCAGCTCCCATGGCCCAGGACACCCTCTGCCCTGTCTTGGCCAGGGCGAATCCCATCCATTCCCAGCACCCTTCTAGAGCCACCACTAGGCCTTCCAGTGCCTTTGCACAGCTTAGAGAAGGGTGCCTTGGTGCAGGTGTGTGCGGCTCCAAGCCGAGGCTGGAGGAGTGACCCACAGGCTGGCTTCCCCCCACACCTGCCCTTCAGCCCAGTGCTCTGGCACAGTGAACACCCTGCACGGCTGTACATGGGAAGATGCCACTGCTAGGTGCGAGTGAGGCCCTTCCTTTGCCCTTGTGCTCGGTCTTCAGATCCCATGTGCTGATGTGGGGCTGGCTGTTTCCCACCCTGTGTCTTCCAACCTGCTCAGCGCCCACTCCCCCGAACACCAGTAGCCATTGGGGGGCACTGAACTGGCACCACAGGCCATAGCTCTTTCCTTCCACTCTGGTCTCTTAGTCCTCAGCCTGCCCAGCCGTGGAATGAAAACTGCCACCAGGCTGGAAGACGGACCACTTGGATGACGTGTTAAAAGTGACCCAGATACCAGTCGGTTGGTTGGTCGGAGTCAGCTGCTCAGAGCAACTCAAATCTGAGTCTCGGGCCTTCGGCTGGTGGGGTGTTGGAGGGGTTCCCTCTCAGAATACCCTGTTCCTGGGAACACTAGAGCCCAACCCGGCATCCCCTTCCAGAACCGGGCATTGAATCGCTGACCCCGGGTGGCCCACCGCACTCGTAGTGGCCTTGGACCCACCCCTTAGGAATGCACGTGAGAAGACCTTCCATTTCATACCTTTTTATTTTATCTGCATCTTCTCTGCCTCCTCCCTCCCCCACTGGCCCCTGAGAGGTGGTGGAAAGCCCAGTTGGAAAGGGACCACTCTCTCCTCCCTGGAGGAGGGCTGGTGTCCCCTGGGCCCGGCCCCACCCGTGGGAGAAGCAGGGCCCCCCATGGCAGAGCAGGGGCATCGTCCAAGAGGCTGTGGCCAAGGCTGAAGTCCCTCGGATGCCCTGTGGCCCTGGGCCCCGTGGGTCATCAGGAAGGTGAAGAGCAGAGAAGTCTGGGGGTGCGATGAGAGGGCAAAGCCGGGGGGGGGGAGCGTATGCGTGGCTGATAGAGGCGGAGGTGGACTTGGGGGGCACAGGAGCAGAGACCAGGAGATGTGGGATCAAGGCAGGGCCCTGAGAAGGAACCCCAGGCCCCAGGTCATAGGGGAGCTGAGTGTGTGGGGGGGAGGGTACACCAGGGAAAAACAGGGGCCACAGAGGACAAGGCTGTGCTCCAAGAACTGGGCTCCCAGTATAGGGGCTGTGCTGCAGGGTCTGACTGGCGACTGGCCCTGAGCAGAGGCCAGAGGGCAGGCAGGGAGGGGTGTGTCAGTGAGGGAGGACGGGGACTTGGGGCTGGTAGCCACGGCCAGCTCCTCAGCTTTGTGGAGGCCGGCCCGGCCGGGCATGGCCCCAAACCACCAATTTGTGCTTCTGGGTTGCTCAAGGGCTCCCAGTGTGGCCTTGGCCGTGCAGGGAAGAGCCCAGAGGCCGCCCTCGGTTGCATGCAACAGCTGTCCCCAGGCTCTTCCCCCATCCCAGGCTTTCTGGAAGCATCCCCCCCAACCACCCCACCCCCCACCCAACCTGAGAGGGCCCTAAGCTGGATCACCAGCCACTGCAGGGGGTGGAACATGGTGGCGGTGGGGGGGGGGGGCGCGTGCTGGGACAGTTCACGGACTCAACTTCAGTGCTGTCCATTCACCCCCAAAACGACCCTGGGTCCCTGCGCTTCAGTCTGTTTAGGACTCCACCCCACCCCCACCCTTGTGTGCTGGTCTGTCTCCCCCTCCGTCTGGGACAACTGCTCAGGCATCGAAAGCCGTGGCGGGGTGGTGGGGAGGAGGCCGCTCCCGGGGGCCACATGGGTCTCAGAGTGCCCCCTGCCCATCCCCCTGGCAGCCGCTGTCACCGTGGACGATGAGCACCGGGAAGTAAAGGGCGTCCTCGTAGCACGGGGGGCTTTCCAGGGGCTCGGTGTCCTCTCCACGGCGCCCCAGCGGCCCCCCGCTCAGGCTTCGGAAGACCCCTGGCGTGGCCCGGCCCCCAGCTCCCAGGGAGAGGCGGCTGCGGCTGAAAGGCAGGCGGGGCCCGCTGGGCCGGGCCGGGGGCAGCGAGTTGCTGCTGAGGGAGCGGCGGCAGCGCTGGCAGCCCCGGAGGTAGGCGCCCGAGCCGGCGCCCATGACCACGGCCTCCGAGTAGCTGGGCACCAGCTGCCGGTTGGAGCAGATGTGCCACTCGAGCTCGGTGAAGTCCACCGTGGCCACGCGGGACAGCGGGGGCCCGCTGGGCACCGCGCCGGGGGGCGGCGAGCTGGCCCCGAACAGCTTCTCCACCTGGTAGTGCACGTGGGCCGTGCCGTAGGCCGCCACGACGCGCAGCGGCCAGGACAGCGTGGCCGCCGACACCAGCCAGAAGACCCAGGCGCGGGCGTACCAGGGCGGGCTGCGGGGGTCCGCGAACACCATGAGGGACTCGCGGAAGTCCACGTCCTTCAGGTGCATGCCCTCGCGGGCCTCCAGGTAGTCGTCCAGGCCCTCGTTGGCGCTGAAGAAGCGGGCCCTCTGGGTGAGGTACGAGGCCTCGGCCTCGGCGCTGCCGAAGCTGAAGCACTTGGTGAAACGCAGCCGCGTGGCCGCGTGCTCGGCCAGGCCCACCAGCTCCTTGGAGACGTCGCGGACGCCGTGGGCCGAGTAGTCGAACTCGCCGCGGGCCGTGCGGCTGTCGGCCCGCTCATGGTAGACCTGCGTGGTGGTGTAGGCGTCGCCGTTGCGGTAGCGGGTGATCTGGCGCGTGCGGCGCACGTAGTGGTAGCTGGTGGCCTTCCACCAGACGCAGGGCGGCGCCTGCTGCAGCCGGCGGATCAGGGCCAGCACGGTGCTGGCATCGGTGCGCGGCGCCTGGCAGGAGCGCACGTGGCAGTGCCAGCACTCGGCCAGGTAGAGGAGGTAGAGGAGGGAGACGAAGGCCAGCGGGATGTACAGGTAGCCGTCGGAGCAGGGGCTGGCCGGGTAGGTGGGCGGGGGGCCCCCGGCCCCTCGGGCCAGCGCCGCCTCAGGCCCCAGGACCAGCCGCGGCACGGTGGCCAGGCGGCACCAGGCCACCACGGCGCCGCAGGCATGGATGAGCAGCGTGAGGAGCAGGCACTTCCAGTGCGACTCTCGGCACAGGGAGCTTCCCAGGGACTGTTTCAAGGGCCGCTGCTGCAGGGCGGGCGGAGAGGGGAGAGGCGTGGGTCAGGACAGACCATGGGTCGCACCTGCCCCTTTGCCTGAGCCCGGGGAAGGAGCTGTGTCTAGGTTCCCCACTTCCCGGAGGAGGAAATGGAGGATCTTGCTCCCGAACAGAGCATCTTGCTCCCGAACTCACCCTTCTGGCTCTCACAGTAGGGCTGCCGGATTCAAACTGGGGCCCCTCTGCCCCCGAGCCTGTCCTCTGCCGCGCCCCATCATCTCTCAGTCAAGGGCACCCAGGACAAAACAGACCCATCTGTGCCAAGAGGAAGGAAGGCCCCCCGGACTGGCCATTGAGAAAACGGAGCTCTGGTCCCAGCTCTGCCCCCAATTTGCTGTGTGGTCTTGGCCATATTCCTGCCCTCTCTGGGCCTTGATTCCTGGACCTGTTGGTACGAGAGGCCAGGGTGGCAGAGGCTTTGGACCCCCACAGCCCAGGACTCGGTGCCAGCTCCCCCACTTACTGGATGACTTAGATAGCTCCCCCATCCTCTCTGGACCTCAGTCTCCTCATCCCTAAGCCAGGGCTTTTGTGAGGTTTCAACGAGATCTTACGTGTGGCCATCACAGCACGGGATCTGGCCGTGGCAATAAATATTATTACTGTTACCCTGAGACTCCCTCTGGTCCCTTGGTTCCACTTAGAGACTTGGGAGAAGCTTTTAAGTAAGCGAGAAGGAGGAAGAGCTGGGAACGGAGGAGGTGTGAGCCTGGGGGAGCAGATGGGAGTGGCGTCCTCCACTCCCCATCTGTGCTGTGAGGGGAGGGGGCGGAACACAGCTGCTGGGCAGCAGGGGCCACTCTCGGCCCGGAGGGTTTGGACACCTCTCGGGTGTCCATGGAGAGAGAAGTGGGGAAGAAGAAGAGAAGGAAGAGTTAAGGGGCCACCTCCCCAACCGCAGGACCACCAGGTCTTGAGAGACCCCAGAGGAGAGGAAATGCCTCCAGCCCAGCTCAGGGCAGCCTGGCCCCACCGCCCAGTCACCAACCACACGCACAACCCCCCCCTGACCTGCAGGCCCACTTGGGGGCTCATGCCCACACATGCACCCTCCCTCCCACATTTATTACAGACCCACCTCCGGCTGATGTGCATGCGGCTTGCTCATCCCAGACCCCAGACCCTCACCGGTGCCCACCCAACCGTAACATGGCGCAGAGGTGCCTGCACTCGCCCCCCCCACCCCACACGCACACGCTTCACACAGACCCACCCAGCGCAGGACACACACACGCATATACCCGGTACACATTCACGGAAGCCCAGGTCCACACCAGAGCCTCGCCTGAGCACCATGCAGGGCCTCCAACCCCACCCCTACTGCAACCTGAAATCACACGCTGGACTCTACAGGAGACACCCACCCACGACAGAACACGCTCACACCTCCCCACATCACCCAAGCCAAGCACCCACCAGACCATCACCTGACTAAGGCTCACCCGAGGCGTGGGGAGCGCCGACTAGCACTCACACACCCACAAGCGCACTACATCCATCCAACCACATCCGTAGACCCACCGGCCACCTATCACCCCAACGCCCGGTGCGGGGCTCCACACCTCTGCAGATCCTCTCCTCGGCTAGGGCCGGCGAGAAGCCCGTCTGGGGGTCCCAGCCTGCAGGGTGGGCCCTGGGGCCTCACCGCGGGGAGAGGGTACCAGAGGCCGCTTCCTTTCCTCTTTCCCCTCCTTCTTCGGCTCCCTCCCCCCCACCCCAAGTCTCAGCTACTGCTGCTGCATTGCAGGCGTCACCCGGGCGTCTCGTGAGCCTCTGGGCTGGGCTGGGCGGGGGGCCTGACCCCCGGGCCTTGGGGGTGAGGGGCATCGCTGCGGAATGAGGGCGCGCAGGGGCCAGGCGCTGACGTCACAGGAGGGCGAGGAGGGAAGAAGGGGCGCCGGGGCGGGAGTCGCCCCTCCTCCCTTCCCAGCCACCACCCACCCCCCACCCCCACCACCCCGACCTCGACCCCCACGCGAGCCCCTCCGCTCGCCAGACGCCAGCTACCCTAATGACGTCATTGGCAACTGGGGTTTTGGGACTTCCCTCCTCAGCCTCTGTCCCGGGGTTTGCCCTTTCCGTCGTCCCCCTCACCCCCGCTCCAGCCCTGGCCCCGGCCCCCCAACACACTGCGCCGGTACCTCCTCCCGCAGCGGCTCGCCGTCCGGGATGAACGCGGGCACCTCCCCGCTGTCTCCTTCGCCGCCCTCGGGCATGGTGTCCTGGCTGCTTGGGCGGCCCGGGCCCGGGCCCGGGGCATGATAGGGGGGAGCGCAGAGGGCTGCGGCGCGGCCCCGAGGGCGTCCGCTCGGCTCAGCGGCCGCGCAAGGAGTGCGCGGAGCTCGAGCCCGAGCGCGGCGGCGGCGGCGGCGTTGGCGGCCGCGGTGCCCGGCGCCCCGCCCTCCGCTGACCCCGCCCCCGCGGCACCCGCGGCGCCGCCGGCAGCGCCTGGTACGGCGGGCGCTGCCCCCGCCCCCCCCAGAACCCCAGGCTGGCGGACTCAAGCTTGGGTTCCCTTCCCGCCGCGCTGGCGCTGGCGACCTTGGCCGAGTCCTTGCTCTTGGGGCCTGTTTCCCCTGCTGTAAAATGAGGGGGGATGGATCTCGAAGGTGGGTAATACTCCCGGCCTCCTGTCTTTGAGGAACAGGCCCAGGCCTAAGCCCACATAGACCCCCGCCCACCCCCCAGCCTTGCTGGTAGGGGAAAAAGCAGTTACAAACTAGAAAGGTGTGCTACGCCTCATTCGCTGGACAGAGGTGCTGCGATCCACTTGAGAGCAGGCAGGTTGGGGGCCCGGACGCCCAGGGCGCTAAGCTCCCTGACCTTGGGCCAGCACTCCACTCCAACCTCAGTTTTCCCACCAGAGAAATGGGAATAGAAAGGTGCACAAGCATTCATCATGAGGTACAGGGGAATGGGATCCGTCCTTCTTGGGAGGATGCCCTCCCAAGTACTGCTGGACCCAGGTTACTCCCTGGCCCTCAGGGGCCTCAGACCTTCACACCTGCCCCTGGGTCTGGGTTAGCCCCCAAAGTAGACAATTAGTTGGTGGGACATAGGGACCTGCAATGCTAGGTGAGTTTTGGGTTGCTTTGCCACTTTCCCCCACAAAGGGCAACTCAAAAACCATTCAGTTCAATACTCCTACCCATTTAAAGATGAAGTGATTGAAATGATAGAGTAAAGGAGTGGGCTTCATCCATTTATGTATTATTTATTTATTGGGCACAGATGTTTATTGGGTATCTTCTATATCCAAGTATTGTGTTTGGCACTCTGAAGACAAGTGGAGGAATGGAGAATGACAGAGGCCCAGTCCTAATGGAGTTTGTATCCAGGGCCGACTGGTGTACCCAGAGGGAGCCTGGAACCCCACTTCTGGCCTCAACCCCCAGCCAGGTCAGTCCTCTGTTCCTTTTGTCTGAGAGGCACAAGTTAAACTGATTCTTAAGGAGTAGGCTTTGGACAAATGGATATGAGGGGGAAGGGCGGGAGTCGTCCCAGGTGGAGGGGATTTCTGAGCAAAGGCACTGCGATTAGACAGACCACCGTGGGCTGTGTTTAGAAAGTAAGAAAGCCACTGGTGTAACTGGACACTGGGTAGCTAGAGGCAGGTTGCAGAGGACTTGATTTTGCTCTCTAGAAAATGGTGGCTGAAGGTGTGTGAGAGAGGAGGCCCTTGAAGACTTTCTCTGAGGAGGGCGAGAGCAGTCACAAACTGGGTGGAGAGAAAGGAACACACCCGGCCTCGGGAGTGAGGCTTGGGTGGGGGGGCGGTAATCTCACTTTAAGATGGACCGCAGGCCCAGCAATGACTCAGGAGTTTCAAATGCAGCTTCAGTAGGTGGATCAACACACCTCCGCACCCAGATGGGCAGGATCATGGGAGGGTTGACGGGCCAGGCCTGGTGCAGGGTCCTGTCCCGACTATACCACCCAATCTCTGGGAATTCAGATCTTCTGGAGTTTTCAGTATGTGTCTTTCTGTCTGTCTCAAGAGGCCAGACCCCCCTGCCAGCAGCAGGCCCCCAGGCTCTGCAGGATAGCGGCAGTGACTGTAGGGCATTTCAGCACCGGACAACGGACAGCACCCGCGCGGGAAGGAGGGGTGGGAGGGGGGAGGAGGAGTCAGCTTCCGGGGTTCGCTGGGACGCGTTGTCACCGCCGTGCCCAGCCTCCTACTAACACCTCGCGGGCTGCCCGGGCTCCGTGCCAGGACTGGGTGGGGGGTGTAGTATGGAGGACGGGAGAGGAAAGCTAACATTGAGAGGGAGGAGAGGGCAGGAGACCCAAGGGGCGGGACTTGGTACAGCCCCACAGACCCATTCCGTCTTGGGTACGTCCCGCGAGCGAAACTTTGTTCCCAGACTCACGCCTCCGCCGGGTCTCCACCTGGTGTAGTCGTGGCACCGCGAGCGTCAAGCGTCCCACTGCGCAGGCGCGGAAATAATCCTCAACCCCACCCCCACCCCTACCTTAACCCATCTATTGGCTGCTCTGGCCCCGAACTAGCAAAACCGCCATCCAATCCGAGAGCGCCTTGAGTTGCTCCGCCTATCTCCCTCCCGGAAGTTGACTACTGCCGAATCTAATTCGGCGAGGCCGCGCCAGCAGCCAATTGGGAGAGGGGAGGGGCGAGCTAGCGCCGCCAAGGAGCCAATGGCAGGCGACGGAGGATAACGCTGAGGACATGGCGGCTGCGGTCGAAGGGCTCGCGGACGTGTCGGTCTGCTCCATAACCCCGGTCGGTGCCCAGGAAGCGGAGCAGCTGGCTTATTAGTATTCGTACCCACGAGGCGGCGCAGCGGGCCCTTGGGGAGCGCCAGCATCGCGGCCATGGCTTATCACTCGGGCTACGGAGCCCACGGTGCGTGGGGCGCGGGGCGGGCGGGACGCGCGGCCCGACCGGCCGGAGGAGGGTCGGCGGCGCGGCCCGCTCACCCTGAGGGAGAGGGGTAGCCGTGACCGCTCCCCGGGGCGGCGGGTGTTTTTCGCGTTTCTGCCCTGCGTGACTCCACAACGCGTCCCGGACTTCGCCCTCTGGGCCCAATCCTGAGATCGGGCGGTGACAGTACAGCCGGGATTCCCATGCCAGACCCGGGCACGAACGGGGTCTGCCTTCAGAACTTTCTTTACCTGTCATGACTCTGGTGGGGCCCTGGCCACAGCCCAGGACCTTTGGGTACCCAGCTGTCGCCTTCCCCACTCTCGTTCCTGCGGGGTGCCCTCCCACTTAGTTATGTTCACCTAGGAAACTTCTACTCACTCTCCCAAGGCTCAGTTCAGAGATCAGTTCCCTCGAGAAGGCCCCTCAAAACCCCCAGATGGGCAGCCACTTCCAGGCGCTGCCTCAGCTCTTTCTTTGCCTACATTTAGCACCTCTGGAAAAGGAGCCCTCATCAAAATTCTGTCTGGGTTACCTACCCCTGTCCAGCCGGGGTTTCACTAACCGATTGTTGAGTGGCCCCAGGACCCATACAGGGGTGGTGGTGGTGGAATATCATGCTTGATATTCCTGTCACCTACTCTAGTACCTACAAACCCACAGGCTCCAAGCACAGGGCCCGGGCAGCTCCAGATCCCCCTCCTCTCTTCGATGACACCAGCGGTGCATACTCCAGCCAGCCAGGGGGATACCCAGCCCCAGGAGCGGACGTGGCCTTCAATGTCAACCACTTGCTTGGGGACCCAGTGGCCAACGTGGCTATGGCCTATGGCAGCTCCATCGCATCCCATGGGAAGGACATGGTGCACAAGGAGGTGTGGCCCGCCCCCAGGGCAAGGGTGGCAAGATTTCTGGCCAGGGATGGGGCATCACGGGATCCCGCCTAATTCTCCCAGCAGCCCTCAGGGAAGGAGCACACAGAGGAGCCCCTGATGTTTGGTGTGCAGCTTGTCCACAGCCTCCTCTCTCCTCTCCCAGCTGCACCGTTTTGTGTCTGTGAACAAACTCAAGTATTTTTTTGCTGTGGACACAGCCTATGTGGCCAAGAAGCTGGGGCTACTGGTCTTCCCCTACACACACCAGGTGAGCTGCCTACCAGGTGAGCTGGCGGGGCCCTGTGCCTCCCTCGGCCCGTCCCAGAGTTTGCCCCAGACCTCAACCCCCTTCTTTCTTTTCTTTTTATCTTTTCCTCCTGCCCTGGTTCCTGCTGCCATCGCCAGAACTGGGAGGTGCAGTACAGTCGCGATGTGCCTCTGCCCCCGCGGCAAGATCTCAACGCCCCTGACCTCTATATCCCCAGTGAGTCTTTCTTTGACCTGGGCTGGGGAACAGTGGGGGGGACTTGTGCCTTGAGGCCCCAACGAGGAGAGAGGCTCGGGCATTGATTCAGCGTCTGCTCTTGGTGCTTTTGTGTGTGGTGGTTGCCAGACACCCAGTAGACAGAGCAGGGGGATCCTTGAGGAGCTTCCCGGGTGTGCCCTCAGTGCCCTCCGGGTATTCTCTTTTGAGATCCTCTTACTTCTTAACTGGGATCGTGTCCCTCCCCAGCCTGGAGCTCAGGGTTTAGAGCTGCTCCTGCAACTTCCCCTAAGGGGACCTCCGGCTGGCTGCCTGGTTTCCGGACTCCAGCCGCTGTGCTTTCTGGTGGGCGCGTCAGTTCTAGTGCTTCAAGGGGGCATAGAACAGGGCCGAGAGTTCCAGGCTGTGAAAGCCCGGCTCCTCCGGGCGCTGAGCTTTTGTGGAAACAGCAGAGGTAAACCGGGAGCCCTCTACGTTGGTGGGACGGCCAGAGCCAAAGCCAGCGCCAGTGGCCAGACCGACAGTTACTGGCTGAGGTGAAGTCCTCCCCATGGGCCGGACTCTGGGGAGAGCCTGGGTTGTCTTCAGGTCTGTATCTCAGTCCCGTAGTGTTGTGAGAGATCAGTGTGGCCCCTGCCCGTTGGTATAGGATTAGCAACAGCCTTGGCCCATGATACGGCGTGAGCCACGGCAGGTAACTTTAGTGAGTGAGTTTCCTAGCACAGGGACAGGGAAGGAGGTGGCTTGGTGGGCCTGAGAGGAGGGTCAGGTGGCGTTTACACAGGAAGAGCGGGCTGAGCAGGGAAAGGCAGCCCAAGCAGGGTATTAGGAGCCGACTGTGGAGGGTGGGCATATGCATATGTGGGGATATGCAGGAAAGGAAGTATGGAGAGAAGGTAGGGAGCGTACGGCCCCAAACACCTAGCCACGGGGCTCTGAGTGAGGAAACTAGGCTGATGGCGTCCTTCTGGCTCTTGGCAGCAATGGCCTTCATCACCTACGTGCTGCTGGCTGGGATGGCCCTGGGCATTCAGAAGAGGTCGGTACCAACGCACTCCCCCGTTCCCACCAGCTCCCCTTCCTGACTGCTCCCCTCACCTCCCTGGGGGGCCTGTGCGACGGGTCCCAAGCCCAGCCCGTGTCCTCAGTCTCACACTTGCCACAGGCCGGCTGGTTTCTGAACACACCCCCTTCCCCCACGTGGCCACAGGTTCTCCCCAGAGGTGCTGGGCCTGTGTGCAAGCACGGCGCTGGTGTGGGTCGTGATGGAGGTGCTCGCCCTGCTCCTGGGCGTCTACCTGGCCACCGTACGCAGTGACCTGAGCACCTTCCACCTGCTCGCCTACAGCGGCTACAAATACGTGGGGTGAGTACCTATGGGCCAGGCCAGAAGCAGGCCCGGGAGAGGGGCCTGCTGCCGTGGGTTCCCAGCCGGTGTAGCCGTAGCCTTGAATCATGACCCCGGGCACCCCTCTGCCCCTCTCTGGGCCCTAGCTCTTCCCTATTAGAGAAACCAGCTGTTTTTAGCTTTCTCCTCAGGAGCTGCGTCCTGTTGTTCAGGTCAGGAATGTACGGAGAGTCACCCTGGGAACACAGGGGAGAAGGGCCTTGTGCTGGGCTAGTGAAGGGGGTCTCCTCTCCGCGTCCTAGACTGAAGATAAAGGGCCCCAGTGGTGGTGGGTGGCGTGTAGGCTGGGTGGTGGGGCCGGTCTGAGGCCTGGACCCTTGGGGATCTCCAGCCTTCTCTTTCTCCTCTCCCCCTCCCCCCGCCTGCACCCCACCCCCTGCAGGATGATCCTCAGCGTGCTCACAGGGCTGCTCTTTGGCAGTGATGGCTACTATGTGGCACTGGCCTGGACTTCGTCTTCGCTCATGTACTTCATCGTGAGTCTGGGGCTGCCCCTCGCCCCTCGCCCCTGGGGTTGGAGCCGGGCACAAGCCTCCCCCGCCCGGCCGGGCTTCAGCTGTCTCCTTTCTTCCAGGCACGCTCTTTGCGAACAGCAGCCCTGGGCCCGGACAACATGGGGGGCCCAGCTCCCCGGCAGCGTCTCCAGCTCTACCTGACCCTGGGAGCTGCAGCCTTCCAGCCCCTCATCATATACTGGCTGACCTTCCACCTGGTCCGGTGACCCCCGACCCCCACTGGCACTGATTTTTCCGTACATTGAAGATTTGATTTCCTTGATTGTATTTGACCCTTGTTCGGTGGGCCTGGGGATGGGCGGGTGGGGGGCTCTCCATGGCCCGGGGTTTACCAGGCTCGGGGGACCCAGGGGAGGGCATCCTGGAGTTGGTGGCCTTGATACTGCTTTGAAAGGCAGATGGAAGGGTTTCAGCGGGAATAGTTGTTTAGCTGTGGCCGGGCAAGTGAGAGACGGGAGCAGCTGCCGAGGAGACCTCAAAGGCCTCTGGTGCACCGGAGGGGTTTCCCTAGAGGGTTCCGTGGGCCGGTGGTTTGAGCCTGGCTGTACTGGGGATTTAGCTGAGGGCTGCCCCCTATAGAGTCCCTTGGCCCCCATGTCCTCTTCAAGCCTTTCAGGAGCAGAACTGGGGCCCGTGTGTTTGCAGTAGTTTATTCATATTTTGTCACAAATGGCCGGGGAGAGGGTGCCGGACTCCTCCAGGCAACATAGAAAATAGGTCCAAGAGACAGGACAGGCTGGGATCGGGGCAAGTGGGGATGGGGAAGGGGGAGGTCTGGAGAGAGAGCCTGGGGGAGGGGAGAGGGCAGACTAGGGGTGGGGCTGCCGCCCTGCTGAGCCTGCTCATTCCCGGTGTGGGTACCCCCCCACCTGCAGGGGGAGCCTCGGGGTGGGGGTGGGGGGGCGGCCTAGAACTTCCAGGGTCAAGCCCTGCCCCTTGGCAAGGTCCATGTTCCCCCCAGAAGTGGACAAGGCCAGAGGTTCCACCCCTTCCAAGACTGACTGCCATGCCCGTAGGCTGGCAGAGGAGCCCCTGCCCCTATTTAGAGCTCTGCCCAGCCCTGGTCCAAGGGGAGGGGGCTCTGAAGGCGGGAGGTCCCCGCAGCAGCAGTTTGGAGGGGTGGAGAGGAGGCTGGGGGCACCAGTGCCCCCTCCCTCCCCAGGGCTGAGGCCTCTGCGGCCGAGGGGTAGGGCTGGGGGTGCACAGGCGTCCGGTCCATTCTGGGCTTGCTCCCTGGCCGGCTTCCCCCTTAGAAACTCACCAACGTATAAACCATACTGTGGGAAGATGAGGCAGTGAGCCGAGCCCTGAGTAGGCCCAGCTACCGGCCACCCACCCTGTCACACCCTGGGTTGCCCTCAGTCCTTAGGGGGAAAAGGCAGCAACTTGGGGCCCGACCATTCCTGGAATTGGAGGCACATCCCCTCCCTGACTTGTGACTGCCGCGGGCAGGGCCTCACCTGTACAGGTAATAGAAGAAGGAGAGCAGGTAGAAGGCGAGTTTGCACCAGGACTCCTTCTGGCAGTAGTTGAGGATGTCAGCATTCATGATGGAGACCGCATCATACATGACCTCAGAGCCGTCCGCCGGGCGGTGGAAGTACCTGGGGTGAGGGAGGGGCCTGAGCGCCCACCTCAGAGCTCCCACCCCCATCTCGCCCCCCACAAGGCAGCTTCCAGAGGCGGCAGAACATGGGGATGCTGAGGCCTCACCTCCAGAGGTGGTAGAAGAGGAGCGGGATGTTGAGGCCCAGGGTCACCCACTCTGCTGCACACAGAAACATCAGACAGAAGAGGCCGTGGATGGAGTATTCTGGGACCACCAGCTGGGGAGGAAGGGCAAGAGGTTAGCTGCCTTGGTGGGAGGACAGACCCCAGCTTCAAGGGCACAGAGGGGAGCTGGGATTTGGGAGGTGCCCCCCCCACCTCTGGGGAATAAGGGGCCTCTAGCCTCCCGCTCCCTCCCGGTGGCTGGGACCAGGTGAAGCAGGCCCCAGAGGGGCAAGGCTGCGCTCGGGGTCACAGAGAGTAGGGCCGAGCTGGGCTAGGAACCTCCTGCTACCGGCCCTGACACTGACCTTCCTCAGGAGGCAGCAGATGCGTTCGATGTTTTTTAAACGCTCGCGCTGTAGGGGGAGGAAAAGGTCGCCATGGGGGAGGCCGAGGAGCGGGCATTGGGGGTACCCCCGCCGCCCTCCCTGCATTGCCCGCCGACCCTCACGTGGCCGCCAGGGGGCGCCAGAGCGGTCTCTGCGGCAGGGAAGCAGCCGCGCCGTCCCCATGGCAACCGTCACCATGGAGGGACCTTCACCCGCATCTCCATGGCAACGGCCCAGAGCCTGGCAACGGCCGCCCAGCCAGGAGGAACCCGAGCCCTGAGCCCGCGCCAGGTGTTTGCTGGGGGCGGGGACAGACAGGAAGGGTCACCGGCCGCCGCCGGTCCCACCACACCCGCCCCTTCTTCCCATCCCCCATCTCCCTTCGCCTGGGACAGATGGAAAGACAGACGGACGGACACACCTCGGCACAGCACATGTATCACTTACTGCCCGCGCTGGATTCCCCTGGTCGATGGGGTTCTTGAAGTCGGTCCGCAGCTCGTCAAAGGCTATGATCTGGGGGAGGGGCGTGTGCCTGTCAGGGTTGGGGCAGCAGCTAATGGCCCCCCACCCATCCTTCTGTGGGATAGGAATTCATACGAGGGTACTGGACCAGATGGAGCTTGCTGCAAAGGTGGAGAAACTGAGGTTGAGGGAGGGGTGGGTCTAGCCCAAGGTCACACACTAGTGGGGGATGGCATCTTGATGTGCTAATGCCCGAGTCAAGCCGTGTTCACGATGCTTCCATCCAAAACATCCCAAGAGATCGTGTCTTCTTCTGCCATTTGCTGACCACCAGGGCCCCAGGGGCCTCAGGCACAGCCCTCACCTGGGTGGGCTCCCTTGCTTGGGAGAGCTGTGAAGTATATTCCAGGGTGATCATAGCTATTAGGGTGCCTAGTCCAGCATTGGAGGTGATGGGGGCAGAGTTCAGTCTGGACTCTGGGAATGGGTGATTGGTGAACAAATGGGGAAAAGGCAGTCCAAGCAGCAGGAACAGCAGGTACAAAGGCAAAAGGCTGAAAGAACAAGGAACATTCAGGAAGCTGCAGGTTCCATGGGGTTGAGTGAGAATGTGAGGTGAGTAGGAAGAAAGAAGGGAGTGTGGAAGATGGGCTGGAGATGCTGTGAACCCGGACTAGATATTTAGACTTCAACCCAAAATAATGGGGAGCCATTGAGGGGTATAGAGCAGCAGAGTGGGACGGTCAGGCTAATACTTTAGGATGGAAGGAGCAGGAAGTACACATTGGAGAATAGTCCCAGCCAAGACATGTATGATGTTTACTCTATGCCAGCAAGCTTTATGTTTACCAACTCATTCAGTGCTTGCAACAACCTGATGATGTAGGGACATACCCGTCTTGCAGATAAGGAAACTGACACAGACAGGCTAAGTCACTTGTCCAAGGCCACACAGCTAGTCAGTGGTAAGCCGGGATTCTAGCCCCGTTAGACTCCAGCATTAAAATTCTTAATGGCTTCATCATAGGAAGGCCAGGCCAGTGAGGGAAGGGCGGGGGGTGCTCATCGATGGTGATCGGCATGAGGAGAGTGGCAGTGAGGGTGGAGAGGTGTGGAAGGATTCCAGAGCTATTTGGAAGCCAGACTCCAGTGGGTTGAATGGCAGAAGAGTGGAGGCACAGGGGCCCAAGTTGCCTTAGTTGCTTTTGGGTGTTGGGGCATCTGGTAGATGGCAGCGTCCTCATTGGGATGGGGAACTCTGGGGAGGTACAGGCGTTTGAAGGGTTGGTAAGACAGACCTGGGTGGGGGCAGTGGGAGCTGCCATGGAAGGAGGTCTGGAAGAAAAGCCTTCTGAGGTCCCCTCCCTTCAGCACCAGCCCAAGGACAAGGCGCAGGGCCCACCACCCCCAAGCATCCCGGACCCCAGACAGCTTGGAGGGAGAGAACATGGGCTTCCTGGAGGGAGCCGGGGCCATCTGGAGCAGCACCCCCCGCCCCATGGACTCTGGGCAGCCACCTGCCTGCCAGGCACAGCAACAGGGTCCAGCAGGGAGCGGAAGGGTGCCGTCTGTCTGCCCCAGAGCTGGCACCACCAGCAGGCAGCGGGTGTCTCGCCTCCCACCCCCCAGGCTGCCTGGCGCTGACTCAGCCCCCTGGAACAAACAATCCCCCACGATGACAGCTGACACGCGTCACTCACCACTAGGGTTGCCTAGCGACCAGTGGGGACTAGGCTCAGGTCTGCGGTGGGATCTGGGGTCCTGCCCTGGAAGGTTCTGGTTCTTACCAATTTGGATTGAGGACCACACCTCTTATGCCTATGTCCATCCCACCGCCCCAGCAGGCCGTGCTCTGGGCACGCTGATGTATGTACAACAAACCCACTTTATCCACAAGGAAACAGACTCAGTGTGAGTGGCTCGCTAAGATCACCGAACTAAATAACTGAGTGAACACTGTGCTTGACACGTAATAGGTGCTCAGTAAATACTTGTCAGGCCCTTTCCCCCAGCCTAGGAGCCTCACAAGGGCAAAGCCCGAGTCTTATTCATCCTTGACTCTCCTACGGCTGTCCAGAGCCTGGTTCTCAGGAAGCATCGACACTGGTGTGTTGGATGGAGGAGTGCTCTGAGTAGCCCCGAAGGACAGGGACCCTCAGTGGGGCTGTGGGAGGTCTCTGGGTGGGAAGAGGCCTGGAAAGGGGCTTCTTGATTTCCAAGAACTTTCTTCCAGGAACTGGTTAGGTCTGTGTTCCCAGCCTGTGACCCTCAATTTCTTCCGATCTTTAGGACCCCAGCTCTCCTGCCCCCAGCCCACAGGATTGTCCACTACTCTGGGATGAGATAGGAAGCTTAGAGAGATCAAGATCAACTTAGAGATGGGGGGGGGCTATGGAGGCAGAGAGAGAGAAAAAGACAAAGGGGGAGGGTAAAAAAAGCAATTAAGAGACCCACAGAAAGAGAGAGAGAGGGAGGGAGAGACAAAACCAGGGAGAGGGCTGGAGATGGGAGGGGGGATGTGTTGGAAGGTGCCTGTAGGGGCTCACACCT
>CM053613.1:4088583-4128588 GCA_028646535.1 Procyon lotor
CCCCCCCCCCCCCCCCCCGCCACACTGCCAGAGCTCCTTCCTTCTGGGGTCAGGAGCCCTGGGTTCCCAGGCTGGCTCTGCTGGATTCTAAGAAAGTCCATCCCCCTCCCCTGGGCCTCTAGCTAGTCCTCTGCATTAAAACCCCCAGTTCCCAGCTCACTGAGTCAATCATGAAGATGGCTAGCTGGGTGCTGCGCTTTCCCTGAGCTAGCCGTCCTCTTCCTTTGTCTCTCCTGGGGATTGTACCTAGGCCCTGCTGCCACAGCCACTATCCCAGTGCCCCCTGCCCCAGGGCTAGCAATTTCCTAAGAACCCTGAGAAGTGGCTGAAGGGCCACGGAAAGACCCAATCCTGATTTCTTCCAAGGTAAGCCCCAGGCCTTATGCAGCTCCGAGAGGAGAGGTGTACGTGTCCCAAGCCCCCAGATGGTCTGGGAGCCACAGGAGAAGGGGACCCAGAGGCCTCAGCTTCAGCCCCTACCCCTCTTTCCAACCTCTAGGACTCCTTTCCTGAGCCTTTAGGCTTTTTCTGCCTCGGAGCCTCGCACAGGCCCTACTTTTTCTCCACTCCACAGCAAGGGTCATTCCTGCAGCCCCAGGAAAGGAGGGCACTTTCCCTCCGTGCCATCCTCTTGCCCATCTGTGTCAGTGTCTGCACACAGTAGGAGGAGGACCCCTGTGTGTTTTTCTCCATTCCCGGCAGCCAACTGGACAAGGAGGGAATGACCAGCACACTGCACTGCCAGAGGGCCAGGCCGTCTGGGACCCTGCACTTTCTAGTTGACTAGCAAATGCTTAAGTGACAGGTGTTTTCACAACCACTAGCTTTTTAAAAAATTCTCTAAACAGCCTGGAAGTGTATACAGCAGATGGCGTGAGCCCTATTTTAAAGACAAGGAAACCAAGATGATACCGCCTGCCCAAGATTTATGGAGCCAGATGGCATCTCAACCAAGATTTGAAGGGGTCAACACTCTCCCCTGGAGAAAGTGTGTATTCCTCGTACACCCCAGTGCCTCCTGAACGTCTCCGTCAGCAGCCCCAGCGTCAAGAGGGCCAAAACAGGATGCCTGATCATGCAGGCTCTCTTGCCCTCTTCACTTGCTCCAACCACAATCTGGGCGTTACTCTGCCCTCCTCTCTCTCCCTTACTCCACCTCCAGAACATCTAGAACTGGGTCCTTTCTCTCCTTCTTCGTGGCCACCTCTGTAGTCCAAGCCACCATTCCTCACTTGGATTCCAGCAGTGGCTTGCTAATTACCTGGTACTGCTTCTACTCTTGACTCACTCCGTACGGTTCATTCTCCACCCCTCAGCCAAAGAGAGTTTTTACTTATTTTTTTAAGACTCTTTTAAAAAGTAATCTCTACACCCAACATGGGACTCGAACTCACAACCCCAGGATCAAGAGTCACATGTTCTACTGAGTCAGCCAAGTACCCCCAAAGGGAGCTTTTAAAATCTAAGGCAGACTCTATCTTTTGGCTACTGAAGCCCTCCAAAGGCTTCCTGCTTTTCTGAGAATACAACCCAAACTACTAAGGTACAGCATGATCTGGTCCCTGCCTTCTCCACAGGCCTCTTCTGTCCCCCTCCCTCCCCAGGAAGCTCTGGTTAGACAGGTCTTCTCTCTTTTCTCCCACCACGACAAGATCTTTCCTACCTCAGGACCTTTGCACATGTAACCTCTCGCCTCCCTCCCTTTTCTGGAAGCCGGTTCATCCCTTCCTTCAGGTCCTGGTTTAAATGTCACTTCCTCAGAAGTCTTGCCTGACCCATAAATAAGACCTCCTGCTATAAGCTATCACAAGATCTTGTTCTTCTCTTTGTAGAACTTATCACAATATGGAACAAATGTCTACGTGTTTCTGACTCTCTCTCCCCAGTGGATTAGGGCAGAGCTCTTGTCTCTTGTTGGGCCTGTGTCTCTGGCACATAACAGATTGCCTGGCACATAGTAGGCACTTGATAATTTACCTGTAAAGCAATGAATAAGAGAATGAATGGGAGGGGGGCGGTTCTTAAGGATTACCTTTTTGTTCTATGCAATTTGGTCTCCGCTACCCATCAAAGAAGCCAGGAACAGGGTTCTGTGTGGGGGCTAAAGGATGATCAGGCTCTCTGGAGGCAAGGCACAGCTGAGGTTTCCAAAGCCCATTCATTTCTCAATAGATATTTACTGAGGTCAACCATGGGATCCAGAAGCCACATGGGTTCCCTGCTCAGACTGTGTTCCTACATTGCCAAGATTCCCCTGGAAGGCTCCATCCCTCCCGTGACCTCCCACCTCAGCATCCCATACCAGCCTACCTGGGCCTCCCCCAGACCTAGCTCGATGGCTTCCAGGGAGCGACGCAGGAGGACACATCGCTCCTGTGAGCCGGGCTCCGCCTCGCCAGCTTCATGAGCTACCAAGGGAGCGAGAAGGGCACGATGCTCCCCTCGCAGGGTCTCCAGGCCTTGGATGACGGCCTTGGTGCCCAGCACAATCTCATCCTGGCTCAGCTTCTCCTCCCGCGGAAGCACCATCGTAGCCATGACGTGCCGCCTGTGAAGGCGAGGGGGCGGGCAGGCGGGTGCCGGGCCTGGGGCCACACCGCCGTCCGCCCCGGATTAGGTAAACACCTCCGGTCCCCGGACGCCTGGGTCCCCAGGGTACCCGGGTCCCCCCAGCCGGCAACCCATACCGTGCCCGCGCTCCGCCTACAGGGGGCGCGCCCAGCTCGTCTCGGCCCGGGAGACGCAATGCGGTGAGGCCGGTGAGGCTGGACCCAGATTCGGCCCAGACCACCGGCTCCGGGCGGCTGGGGCGGCGGAGTCTCGGGACTTCCCCGGGGACTCCCCTAGCCAGGACAAGGAGCGCAGGAGGACGGTCCTACAGGGATCGTGGAGGCTCGCTCGCGTGCAGGAGACCCCGGCCCCTCTGGGAGATGCAGCCCCAACCCCTCGGGCAGCCCCTTCCCCAACAGCAGGCCGAGTCACAGAGCCCCTCCTCTAGGGAAGGCTGCCCCTTGGGAGATCCTTCCCCTGGAGGGGCTTGAGATCTCGGCTTCGCCGTCCCCCCCACCAGGCCGCGCCCACAATGACCGCTCCCCACAGGCCTGCGCGACGCCCCGCGGACCCCTCCCCTGAAAAGGCCGAGCTCCCGCCCCCGGCCACCCAGGACCGCGCCCCCTCCCAGCAGGCCGGCCTTGTTCTCCCACAGCCTGCGCCCACGACGACCCCTCCCTTAGGCCGACCCAGGGGCCCCTCTCCCGGACGGATCGGCCCGCGCGGACCTACGCCTCCCGCTCGGGCCCGGCTCTTGCTCAGGTTCCGGCTCCCGCCCCGCTTCACCCGGACCCGCAGCCGTGAGCAGGTCCCGCCGCCTCCATCCAGCCGGCCTTCCCAGAAGTCCCCGCGCCGCCTTAAAGGTGAAGCCTCTACCTCGGCGGCGTCGGAGGGGGCGAAACACGCTCTTCTCTTCCCGCAGGCTGCCTTAAAGGAGCGCGCAGGCTTGGGCTGCTCTGGGTTGGGAGGGGGGACTGGGGCGGGGCCACCCTGTGTGGGGGCGGGGCCATTGCGGGGGCGGGGCACCGAGGGCGGGGCGTGGGCACCGGTTCCCAAAGGCCACCACCCATGCCCCTGCGGCCTCGGATTCCTCGACTGTACACCGCCCTGAGGCCGCAGGGGTGTGCAGAGGCTCGGGAGAGCCTAACCCTGAATGCACCCAGTGCCACGGCCAGAGAGTTCAGCGACAGAAACCGAGGCGCAGGAAGAAGGCCTGGCCTCCTCCGAGTCCAGAGCGAGACTCATGACATTTATTGACGTTTATCGAGATAGTTGCCACTTCCTGAGCGCTTACTGTGTGTCGGGCGGTTTGCTGCTATTAACCGCGTCTCCCAGATCTGATCCCAGGCTCCTTCGTCTCTAGAGACTAGTTATGCCCCTCACCCAACTCTTTCAGAACTGTTTATATCCCTGTGGGATTCGCAGTATCTTAGGGCTGCTTCCCGGGGGAAGGACTTCTTGGCCCTAAGGGAGAAAAAGTTGACAGAGGGCAGCTGGACATCTGCACATCTGCGGAAATTGAGACTCTTGTCCCTGTGGGTGAACGCAGCAAGTGCTGTTTGTTGACCAGTTGCACAAAGCAAAGTGATTCGGGGCTCAGCATAAATGTCACCTCCTCAGAGAGCCTTCTCTGATCCCTGACTTCCCATAGAGCCCCCTCCTACACCTGTTTCTCTCCGTAGCACTTATGCCCTCTACTATCTTTCTTGTTTGTTTTCTGTCTCCTCCCTAGAATGCAGGCCAAGACCTGCTTGTCATGTTCACTCCCCCGGTAGCCCCTGGCCAGCCACACAGAAACACTTGGTAAATGTTGGTTTTAAAAAACGTGTGGGCAGGTGTGCCTGTTGGCCTTGCTGGATCCCTTCCAGGCCCAGGTTTTGGTCTGATGCTCTGCAGCTCTGGATTGGTGGCTACTCTGCCACTGCCCCCACTGGCCCTAGGTCGATGTCACTAGTGGGTGACAGCAGGACAACCCCCTGAGGTACAAAGCCTGGCACTGGTCCTGGAGGGTCTGGGGTGTTCCTCATGAGTCAGGGTGGGTCCAGACTCAGAGTCCAGAGGTTCAGTGTCCTGGTGGATGCCAGAATCCCCTGGGTATCATCTCTGCCGGAGAGAGGTTCTACACCCCTAGGTCAAGTATGTCCTTTGACAAGGAGCTCACTACATTCTGCTGTGAGACTCATCTAAAGGTTGGGAAGTTTCTCCTTAGCTCGGAAAGTACCCTCCTGCAGTGCTCACGGTCACCAAACTCAAGTTCCGTCTTCAGGAAGAATAGTCTCTTTTGCCAGTGGAGATGTTTGAAGACCTCCGTGGTCCCCCACCCAGTCTTCTCCTTGCCTGGACTGACAAACCTGTCCCTTACCCAGCCCTGCTCCAGTTTCCTGACCCTTCTCCATTCCAGTTTCTTTTTTTTTCCAGGTGTATTTTAGGTTCAGTCCAGAGACTGCTCAGAATGTGGGGCTCAGTCCAGGGCTCAAGGATCCAGACAGGGGGTGAACTTCATGGATCACAGAGGGATAGTCCCCACTTAATGAGAGCGCCACCTGTCCACTGTGAAGCTGCAGGCTGGGCTAAGTTTGACAGCCGCCACAGTGTGTCTGCTCAGGGTAAGCTTGTCGGCTAAACCCCTAGACCGTGCGCATCCCAGTTACGTCCGGCCAGGTTCTTCCAGATCCTGTGCTTCTGCCAATTATTTTTCCCCCCAGTGATTGTTAAAGTAGCTAATATAGTCCTGTGATGCAAAATTCAAAAGGCACCTACAAGTTACAATGACCTGTATACTTCTTTCTTTCTGATGGCTGCCCTCAGCCCTCAGCCCTTCTCCCCAGGATCTCCTACTGTTACTAGCTTCCCGTGTTCATCCATTAGGTTGTGTCCCTTAGTGCAGAACTTGGGTTTGTCCTTGTCAGTCTTCCTCCAGGGCCCTGCCGGTTGGAGTCTTTAGGGTTTGGGGTCTGTCTTCCTCTAGCCCTCCCATTGGCCTTTTCTCCCAGAGGGGGGCTGGCTGTGGCTCGTAATCCAGCCTTCTGTGCATCAAATCATGACTGCATTCCCAGCTTGACAGCAAGTTCCTAGGGAGGAAGTGGCATCTGGAGCTCGGGGCCCCGTTGTCATTCTTATTGAGGCTCGACTTGGGGATCTCTCGTGAAAGGGGCCTCATCAGAAGGCTCTTCTAGAGACTGGGATTTGGGGGTGCCAGGGTGCTGCGTGTCGTGGGTTGAAAGCCGCGGCTGAAATGTTTCTGTTCTACAGGTAAGGGTACTACGGCCCAGAGAGGGGAAGGCGGCGGCACGCGCAGAGAGAGCCTACTGTTGTGGGGCAGCTCCGGTTCCCAGTGACCACCACGTCCTTCTCTAATCTACAGTCCACGTGATTTTGCCTCAGTGTGTAGGGGAGACTGACCACGTAGAGTAGAGGTCGAGAGAACTGAGGTCAGATTGCTCGTTCACACCCACAGGGAAAGACGGTTGTACACACCCTCAGCACAGCCTCACACAGGTCCCCCTGGAGGCCCCGAGTGGACACTGGTCTGCCCCACGCACGTGGGGGTGTGCCCGCGCCTACAGGCCCCTGTAGGAGCATACCACACACACCCAGGCACAAACACACATCCACTGTGTGTGGATGCCTTTCCCCTGCCTTTCCCCTTGTGCTTTCTCTCTGTCTAATAAAGGAGCACATTCCTTTTGTCATTTTTCCAGGTAAATGGAAAGAACATTTTTGAGTCTCCCTTTATGACTTCTGCGGGATTCTTGCTCTGGCTTTTCTGCTCTCTGCAGGATTCTGGGCTTTCTTTGTGATTCTCTTTGGGCATCTGGCCCTACTCCTCCCTTGTGCTGCGTGGGGGGAGGCAGGGTCTGCCCTGCCAGGTTCTCAGGCTCTTATCTTGCTTTCAGCGCTTAATCTCGCCTGTGTCCAAGCTTTTCAGCCACTCTGCTTTTAATCTTGTCCCTGAGGATTCTACAGTGCATCTCCCAGGGGAAGAGACTGTTACTTCATCCCGCTCTGTTCTGCATTTCCCCTGCAGCTGCTGGTCTCCTGCCAGGCTGCCGATGGGTGCTCAGTTAATGGAGAAAAAAGGGACGAGTCTATGCCCAGCGGTGATTCAGCTCCTTACGCCATTTTCCGCAGAGCTTATCAGCTTGCCGCCCCCATGCCTGGGGAAGGTTTTTTTTTTTTGCTACTTTTAATGTTTTCTCCCCTAAAATCACTCCTCCTGCTCCCACCCCTTCGCCTTGGATCCTCAGAAGCACCCATTCCATTGAAATCGGCTTTCTTAATTTATTCTTTTTCCTCTGGCTCGCGTCACTACTTTTCTTTGAAGTGTTTGGGGGGCACTTTTGCCAAGCATTCATCCACCTGGAAATGTCAGCAGGTTCATCAAGTGCTCAAGATTGGAGGCTCCTTAAAGCTCATGTCCCCTCCACATGATGAGCAGCTCATTGCTTCCTGAGGGACTTGTTCCTCTATGAACACCCCTCGTTTTCCGTTCTTTCCACCACTGAGTCAAGAGTCAAGGCTGCTTAGAGCTCCCCTGAGAGGCTCTTGGTTCCTATCCTGGTTGCCACTTGGCAAATCGGTACCCTCTCTTCCTTGTGACCGCCCAGCCAGACTAGCGGTGTCCTCACCCTGCTCAGTGAGAGGGCACAGACTTCGGGGTCATACTCAGCTAGGTTCGAGGCCGTATTTCTCCATCTGCCAGCTGTGGGGCTTTAGGCATGCTCTGTGACTTCCTCTGTTTCCTCATTTGTAAAATAAAACTCCTAATACTTACCTCTTTGGTCCTTTCGAAAATGGAATAAAACAGCAGAGTTAAGATCTTAACATTAGGCCTAGTATGTAACAGACAGCGTTACTAGTAGTTACTTGGGATTATTATCACCACCAACCTTACTGCTGGATTGACCCTGTGTTAGTGGACGGAGAGTGGGGAGAAAACTCATGAAATGTTGGGCAGTCTCTCAAGGTGCTGTTGGAAGGAAAACACATTCGGGATGAAAGTGAGCGATAGAAGAGGCAGCCAATGGAAAGGCGTGTCTGAATGCAAGTGCTAAGCTGTCTGGTGCAATAGAGGCCCCGCATGGTCAGGATGGAGAGAGCTCAGCCCAGCCAGGGGTGTTCTCACCTTCCCCCTCCCGTCAGTTTTCTTGTGTGTTGAGGAAGCCCTAATCTCCATCCAACCCCGATCACCTCCCTGAGCTCCTTCCAGACCTATTTTCAACTCCAGCTGGACACTAACCTCTGAGCAGCACACAGCACCCCTGCCCTAAACTCACCGCCTCCTGCCCAAATCTCCTCCAGGGATGTCCCACCCTCTGCTTGTTCACCCGGAGCAGACAGCCTGTCCCTGTCCTTGGCTCTATTGATCGTACCTCTTAAACCGAACTAGTTTGCATTTTCCTGCGGCTCTCCCCCCTTTCCCATCCTCTATGTCTCTGTCACATCTTTTCTAAGTCGCTACAACACCCTTCCAGCTTTTCTGGTCTTCGGTCTTGTTTCCTCCAATCTGTTGTCACAAGGCGATCTTGCTAGATTCCCTCATCTGACTATCCTGGCTCTCCACTGACCTCAGGAAAAAGTGCACGGCCCTCCCCCGGGCACACAGTGAGGATCACCACAGCTGTGGGGCTCCTCGGGGCCCTGGCTGCCTCCTTTCTCTCCTGCTCTGTCGCTCCCCATGCCCAGTGCTTTGCAGTCACGCTACCCCCCCGAGGGTCTCAGAACAAGGCAGACTCTCTTATCTCCTGTTTTTGCTATTTCCTGTGTCCGGAACATCCATAGCGTCAGGCATCTTTAAGATGCTGCTCAGGTGTCGTCCCCTTTGTGACACCTTCTTGGATACCCCTTGCCCAGGCTGGATTAGATGTCCTTCTGGCGTGCTCCTCTGCAGCATGTCATGCTTTGTGGCAATTGTCTATTCGTCTGCTTCCCCCGCTCGCCTCAGAGTTCCTATATAGGTAAGAACCCAACTCTCTTTTCATCATGTACCATGATAGGACTTTAATCCATGTAGGATGTATGGATGATTGGGAATTGGGGATCTGAGTGGGGCCTTGAGAAATGGTCTGGAGTCAGATGACCTGTGTTAGAAATCTGGTTCCTTCTCAACAGGTCTGTGTGCATTGGACAAGTGACAACCCCTCACTCATCCTTTTAGCTAGCCGTTTAGTATTTGCCATGTGCCCGAGTGATGGGTGCTGGAGATGTAGCCGGAGTCCCTGGTCACCCAGAGCTCACATTCTAATGTGGTACAAAGACACTTATCGTAGGTGACACTGCATGCCATGACTACAGAAAGGGTTCAGGTAGAGGCTAACAGCGGTGCTTTGGGGCAGGACGGTTGGGAAAGCCTCTCTGTGCTGTGTAGGCTGCATCCTAAAGGCAAAGGGAGTAGCTCTGTGGGGGCGGGCGGAGCATTTAAGGTGGGAAGAACCACGTGTTTGGGCCCGGGCCAGGAACAGGGAAGAGGAGTGTGATTACTGCAGGATCAGGCGTGGCTCAAGGATGAAGATCGTAGGGGGAGAAAGCAGCTAGAAGTGAAGTGAGGGGAAGTGGGGCCAAATGCGTAGGCCCGATGGGCCATGGGGTGGGTGGGTGGAGGTAGCCACTGAAGCGCCCGAGCAAGACAGTGAGGTACTCTGGCTTATGTTTGGGAACAGTGTCCGGGGGGCGGAATGGACTGGAGTCATCGTGGTGACACAGGACAACTTGGTGGCTTCTACCTTGAGTAGGATGGATGCCATGTCATTATCAAAACTAGGGTGGATTGAGGGAAATCAAGAGTTCTGTTCGAGCCATACTGGGTTTGATATGTGAGTATTCAAGTCATGTAAATGCTTAGAAATGAGAGTTTACGGGCGCTTGGGTGGCTCAGTGGGTTAATGGTCTGCCTTTGGCTCAGGTCATGATCCCAGGGTCCTGGGATCGAGCCCCGCATCAGGCTCTCTGCTCAGCGGGGAGCCTGCTTCTCCCACTACCATTCCCTCTGCTTGTGTTCCCTCTCTCGCTGTGTTTTTCTCTGTCAAATAAATAAAATCTTAAAAAAAAAAAATAAAAGACTTTAGGGAGGGACCCCTGGGTGGCTCAGTCCGTTAAGCTGTCAAGCGTCTGCCTTCAGCTGAGGTCATGGTCCTGGGGTCCTGGAATGGAGACGTCTGGCTCCCTGCTCAGTGGGGGGCCTGCTTCTCCTTCTCCTTCTGCAGCTCCCCCTGCTTGTGCTCTCTTTCTCTCTTAAATAAACAAATAAACATCTTTAAAAAAAAAAAAAAGACTTTAGGGGAAAACTAAGGAATCGGAGTTAAATATGGACTTTAGATTATAATAATGTATCACTGTTGGTTCATTAGCTATAATAAAAGTTCCATACTAATGTAACATGGTAGCAATAGGAGAAACTGGCCGGGGGTGGGTAGTGTACAGCAACTCTTTGTTCCATCTTTGCAACTTTTCTGTAAGTCTAAAACTATTCTAAAATAACGTGTTTGTTTAAATGAACAGTAAAGCAATCTGGAGTTGGTATACAAGTTAGCCGGAAGTTCTACCACCTTCTGCACCAAAATGCTACTCTTGGCCTCAGAGAATGTTTCTGACAGCCCCACGGACAGTTCTGCTCTGGGGCAACCCTGACTCTCGGTGACTGGGCAAAGCTGTCTCAACGTGTAAATCTGAGTCGCCCCATGTTTGGAATTCTGGAAATCATTTCTACACAACCCTTTCCCTCTTCTTAGGAGTCTACCTTACTCCAGGGCCTATGGGAACACTCAGGTATCTTTTGGGTGGAGGCATTAAAGTGACTGAGTAGTGTACTGGGGCCTCCACTGCGGCAGCACAAAGCCTCTTCACTCATTCTGTCCACAGATATTCATTGTGTACTTAAGACGAGCCAAGAAGGATCCGGTTAGAGCAGGTGAAAAAAAAAAAAAAATCAGGTTTCCTTAGAGCTTACATTGCAGTGGGGAGAGAGGAGCAAATGGATAATTAAGTGCCAAGGAGCGAGAAGTGCTAAGGAACACTAAAGAAGGGGGAGAGAAAAGGGAGGTGCTTTGAGACAGGTAGAGCATGGAAGGCTTCTCTAAGGTCACCTTTAAGCCAAGACTTTAATGGGGAAGTCAAGCCACATGGACCTGGAGGCAAGGGCCAGAAGGGCAGGGGGAAAGCTTGTGCAAAGACCCTGAGGCAGAGCACGCCCGCTGTGTCTAAGGAATGCAGAGGAGGCCAGTGGGCGAGGGGCAGAGTGAGAGGAGAGATCAAGCAGCCCTCAGGAGGTCGGATCCTGTAGGCCTTGTGAGTTATGATGGGCTTTGGATTATATTCCTAGTGGGATGGGAAGCCATTGGACAGTTTAAATTGGTAATTTATCACTGTCTGATTAACATTTTAAAAAGCTTTCTCTGGCTATTGTGTGGAGGACAGACTACAGGAAGAGTAGGTGGAAGAACAGATAATTAAGAGGCTATTAGAACATCCAGACACAGGATAACGGCAGCCTCGAAAGCGGTGGGCTGCTGCTGGGTTCTCCGTCTGTCTTGGGAAGGGCTGTTGGATTTGCTGGGGGACTGGATGTTGGGTATGAGCGACAGATGAGCCAGTGGTGGTTCCAAAGGTTCTGGCCTCAGCACCTGAAGAGTGGAGGGCGAAGTCTGTGCACAGGGGAGTATTTCACACTACAGGACTGAGTGTGGGGAGCGAGAAGGCCAGAGGCTGGAGCCCTGCATTTTCCAGTGTTCCAAGGCTGGGAAGCTGAAGGTACAGTAAGGGAGGCCAAGAAAGGGCAGTCAGAGGAGTGCTGTCCACAGGTCAAGTGGAGGTCAAGCAGAAAAACTGACCCTTGGATGTGGCACCTGAGGTCACTGGTGACCTTGGTAAGGGAACTTCTGATGGGCCGTTGAGGAAAAAAGCCTGAAGGAGTAGAAGTGGAGGCAGGAAACGTGAGCAACTCTTGAAGAATTCCACTTTCTAGGGTGCAGAGACATGGCAGTCAGAGGGGATCTAGAAGCGGGGAAGTTGTTTTGACATGAGAGCTCTTGCTGAGTGTCGGCATGTGATGGCAGGCAGACAGGAAAGATCCAGAGCTCCGGTAGAGATGATGGCAGGAGAGAGGGGGCAACTGCAAAGGGAAGTCCCCCGAGGTGGGCGGAGGGGAGGCCGTGGGTGTGGGGTCCGACGCAGCAGGCTGGGAGCCTGTGCCTCTCCCCTCTCCCCCCATCTTCCCATCATCTGTTCTGTCTTCTCAGTTCTGAGCTGGACCTGAGTCTCCTTGTCCCCCACACCCCTCCAGCTGGGGACTTCCACCGCTCCCGGGTGTCCCCCTCCCCCCTGCACTGCCTGAGCCCTGTCCCTGGGCCTCACATGAAGCTTCCACTCTGTCCTGCGGCCACACCCATGTCCTCTCTAGCTCATCTTAAACACAGTTTGACTTCTGGCATTTCCTCTCACCAACCAGATTGTACACCTTGTTCGGTAACTAACGTGTAGACTGCATTTCTGGGACACTCTCACAGACCTCACTGGACTTTCCCCCTTGGGAGGCAGCCATTGTTTCCATGTTCCAGGCTCAGAGAGTTTGGTGTAGGGCCACACTTCTGGGTCCCAGAGTCTCTTTCCCTTAGGTCACTGGACCACAGGGCTTGGGGAGCAAGTGGCGGCCTGCCCTACTTGGTCATCCACTCCTCTGTGACTGTGCCCTGCAGGGCAAGGGCACCAAGCCCTCTTGGTCCCCTCCCCCACGCAAGCCCCAATCTCTGGGCACTTCTTCTCCGGAGGAAGGCGGGTGTGCAGGCCTCTATCCCGGGAGTGTGTGAAGAACCAGGCATCCAGGGAGCAGGGGCTATGCCTGTTTTCCATCTCTAAGTTAAGGGCAGGCAGGAAAGCCAACCCAGTGATGGACCCCCAGCTCGACCCCCTCCACCTGGGCCTCAGACTTCACCAGCTTCCAGAAACTATGGCAGGACATCAGCTTAGCAGAGGGAAAGAAGCCAAGTTCTAATCTTTAATCAGAAGAGTAGAAACTGCCCTCGACATGTCACTGTCTTGGGAGGTGGGATTTGGGGATGGTGAGTCCTAGAGAGAAAAGAGCAGAGTGTCACTTCTGTTTCTGACCTCTGCTTCCCTCGTACTGGCAAAGACACCGTCATGCCTATTTCTCTAATTAAGGAAATGAGGATACGCTTCTTTCCAGACATTTGAGAGGAGTCGACTGTGTTGTGGAGGGGAGAGGGTCGTACAGATCCTGAGTCACAGTGAGAGGCATAGAAGCCCAAGCCTTGCTAGTTGGTAAGAAATCACCAGTTTATTGAATGAAAAACCCAACATCCACTCAGTCCCTCGAGCCCCACCCCTCTCTGGCCCCAAGAGAGCAGCTCAGCCCAGGAGATGCTCTGGACAGCCGGGCTGAGCAGGGGGTAAGGGCTGGAGGAGTTTGGGGAGGTATGGAGAATGAGAAAAACACTTTTCAAAATGAAGTTCTGTGCAAAAACTTCTAGAAAGGTTGAGAGAGGGCAACGGTAAAGCTCTGAAGGTGCTGGGGGAGATGGAGGGCTGCAGCTGGGATGTGGCCCTGTGTGCTCAGCTTCTCCCGAGAAGGCTGATGGTCGAGGCTGAGGGGTTGGCTCAGACCCTCGTGGCGAGAGGGAGGGATTGGAGCCCACTGGAGAAACACCTGGCTGGGAAGGCAGGCTCTCTGCCCAGGCGTGAGGAGGGGAAGAACACACTAGGGAATGGGACACGAATGGACATGGCAGGCACAGGGAGATGCAGGGTCACAGACAATATGCCGGTGGGGGTCTGCCTCCCATCTGTCTCAGTCTGGAGCTCAGGAAGAGGCAGCACTGTGCTGGCGGAGGGGGAGAGGCAGAGGGAGGAGAGTCATCAACAAGGGGGAAGCCACAAGGACAGGGGCTGGTGCCCAAGCAAGTCACATGGAACCACCAAGAGACTGGCTATGCAGAGAACCAAAGAAACACTCAAGGGTGCTCATGACATCTGGGGGGGAACCCGGGAGTAAGTGAGGAGGTCGTGCATGGGGAGACCGGGAAGGCCCCTCCACCCCAGATAGACATGGCATCACCATAAAGAAGCTGTCCTGGCGGTGAGGGAGGGGTGGGGCTGCCCCTGGGACTATGGAGGGAGGGGGGGCCCTTGGGCTCAGGGTACCCCTCTGCCCCCCCGCTGGGAGGACCCACAGCGTGGGAAGTGGCCCTGGGTCCCACTTGAGGAGGGCAGGTTGGGCAGCTGGCAGAGATGGGGAGGGCTGGACTCCCTGCTGGGGGCCAGGATTCCGGGTTTCCTATTTCCAGGAAGGAAGTGGTGCCACGTGGGGAGATTGGAAGTCGGTGAAGGAAGGCCCAGAGGACTCAATTCCAGGGATGGGCGCCAGAAGGCAAAACGACATGCCTTGGGCCTGGAGCAGGAGGGAGAGGACTGAGCGGGAGGGAGGGGAGCAGCATCCCCACTGGCAGTGCCCTTCAGGACTGGGCGAGAGAGGTGCAGGCTCCCTGGCCAGGGAAGGGGATGCTGGGCCGGGGCCTGCTGGCCTCCCCCTGCCCGCAGGCGGTGAGGCTGGTGGCAGTGCCAGGAGGGAGAGTGGCCAGGAGATAGTGCCCTCAGGTGGCCTTGCTGCCACTGAATAGTCCCACTGGAAAGTGCTTGACATGGGTGGGCCACTGGGCCGCCAGCTGGAAGAACTTGATGTCACTCCACTCGACTCCGTCGATGGACACTGGGGTGACAGGGGAAGGAGGGGTTGACCAGAGCTGCTAAGGCCACCTCCCCAGGGTCCCTTGGGGAGGCGGGGGGCTCCCCTCCCCCCAGAGTCCCCCTCCCCTCTCCTTCCCGCCCGGCACCCTCCTTCCGCGTCCCCCCATACCTCTCAGCATGGTCTGCTGCTGCTTGGCGGAGCAGATGAGGCGGCTGATGCCCTCGATGACCTGGCTCTTGGAATCTACCTCCTTTTCTCGGGGCTTCTTGCTCAGGAAGATGGTGGGAACTGGAAGGCAAGCAAAGCCACCTCCGTCACAGCCCTTGGAAAAGCAGCCACTCCGCTCCTCTCTCTCATCCCCACCAGCCCCTCTTCATGTGGGAAGGGGAGGTGATTCGCAGCCAGTCCTGCTTCTCCCCACTCCCTAGCTCAGGGGATGCAGGAGGCGAGTAATAGGATCTTCACTGTGCCCCCCCCAGCACAGGCCTCTCCCTGAACCTTGATATCTTTAACCGTGTAACGAAGACCTGGAGCCGGTCAGTCTCTGAGGCCCCTTCCCGCTTGAATGTTTAGGTAGCCTGTGGGGCCTGGTGCCTGTGCCCTCGGGCTCTCCCTCCCACACACTTGCACCCACATAGGGCCGAGTCTGCCATGGCTAGGAGGGCCTCACGGGAGTGTCTGCGACGTCTCTGCCCCAGGGATGCCAGCAAGCAGGGCCCCGCGAAGCTAGCCGGCCTGCCCCGGGGGGTCTCCGGGGTGCACCTGTCGTTTGGCTTTAGGCCGGCCACAGCCCCCTGCTGGCCCGCAAGAGGAACCCTGAAGCAGAGGCACGAACAGAAAGAGGCCCAGCTGCTTTGGAAGTGCTCTGAGGAGGGAGGGTCCAGCAGTTAGGGAAGCCAGACAGCCGGCTGACGGCGGGGGTGGGGCCGAGTCACTTGGCAGGCTCAGCCGGCAGGGGGCATTCCTGCCTCACTCCCTCAAAGCAGAGGGCCCTGGGCCACCCCCAACTCATGAGCAAGAGCGGAGAGAGGGAGCAGCAGACTCCCTGCTGAGCAGGGAGCCCTGCATGGGACCCGATCCAAGGACCCTGAGAGCATGACCTGGGCCGAAGGCAGACACTTAACCGACTGAACCACCGGGGCGCCCGTACTCCTCTTAACTCTTCAACAACTATGCCCTTGTGCTCATGTGGGCTTGAGTGACTTCCAGGATTGGGTACAAATGCTCTGCTTCATGGGGATGCAGTGACGTCCTCGTCTGTCACGTGGTCCACCCCAGAGGGCAGTGGCTGGAAAGGCTCCCTCCATCATGGCAGCGCTAACTGCCCCAGGCCCTACGGTGCTGATGTGCAGCAGGCAGGGACTGATTATTCACTGGGGACATCCATTTCCTTGGATACAGGACAGGCCTCATCTCACAAGGTGAGCTAGGACCCTCAAAGAACCCTGGGCTGGACCACATGAGAGATGTGCTGCTCCGCCCTCACTCAAAGGTCTCCCAGACCCCGAGAGGAGACATGAACCCTAGTGGTCCTGATCGTCCCTGGCCTCAGATGTCACCTACCTTTCTTGTTCTTCTCTTTGGTGACCACAGTCATTGCCATGGTGCCGGAAAGCTGGGCCTCCCCACCATGGGGCAGGCGGGAAACCTGCACTGAGCGGAAGACGCTCTTGAGGGTGTTCTTGGAGCTGGCATCCCTCTTGTCACCTTCCCTCCTCCGCTCACCAGGGTGGCCCAACCAGTAGTCCACCTGGAGGCCAATCACGTCCCCGTATGGGCTGTTGGGGCTCCTGAGGAAGGGGAACAGTAACGAAGAGTAGGCTCTGGCCTCAGTTCCCAACTCCATGGCCGGCCTGGGGGACTGCCAGGCTCTGGGAAGTGGCGGCCTAGGGCTTCCGGGTTCCTGCCAGTCTCACAGAATCGGTTTGTGTGGGAAGGGAGTGATGGGTTCATCAGAAGACAAAGCCAGGGGAGGGTAAAGACCCGAGGTTCTGTGAGGGAACCAAATACAAAGTCACAGCGGGCGGAAGGAAGCAGAGAGGAGGGAGGCTTGATGGAGGAAGTGTGTACACAGGCTTACACACACTCATGCACACGCAGGTGCACGCATGCACGTGTATGCACCTGGCAAGCAGAGCCCAGGCAAACCCCAGCCAAGAGCTGGAGAGACGAAGTGGGGCAGAGGTGCCAGCACCTTGGAGGGAGAGCAGCAGCCCAGGAGGGAGAGCTGATGGCTGCTGACCTGCGGCTTTCTCTTATTTATGGCACCTTCAGCTCAGGGATAATTTTAGCTTCAAGGGGAGAAAGGGCTGATGTTTTCTAGAAAGGAGGTGTCAGACACAATAGGTGCAGAGGCTACAAAAGTCATCTGACATTTCTCTTTCTGCCTGGCTTCAGTGGTTCCATTGAAAACCAGCTTAAATGGGATGGGAAAGGAGGTCGAGGAAGGGGCTGGGCCCCAGGCCCCTGGGAAGCCTGGAGCCATGAAACATCACAGGCCGTGTGGGGGGGATTTCCTCCCCTCCTGAACTGTCCCTTCCACAGATCAGTAGAGACCATGGAGGGAAGTGAAAAGGGAAGGAGAGGAGAGCGTGAGGGAGGGTACGGGCTGGGATCCAAGGGGCAATGGAGGCTTCTCGCCATCTAAGAACATTCACATTCTTCAGGGACCGTGACCCTGTCATTGGTGTTTCTGGGAAAACCACTGGCCAGTGCCTACCCTCTCTGCTGCTGAGGACTTTCCCCAGAAGAAACAGAAAGAGGCCAGGCAGAGAAAAGGGGACCAGGGAGGAAGAAGGTGCAGGGCCCATTTGTGTTCCTGACCCATGCCTGCCCTTTCCGCACCTCACCGCCTGTTCCCCTTCTGGAAGGGGGGGGCCACCTCCACCCTCCCCATCAGCTCCTCCTGCACAGGCCTGGCCTGGCAGCTGCCTCCTGAGAGGCCACCCTGAGCACCTTGTCTAAACTCTGGACACTTAAGACCCAAAAGAAATTCTTTCCCCTTTCAGAACCATCCCCCTACTAATTTTTCATAGTGCTTCCTGCAACCCACACAGTTTGAATTTTTTCCTGCTCCGGCATTGCCAGGGCCCAGGAGCCCCCGCTCCAGGCTGAGGACAAACCTTTCTGACTTGCTGCTACAGCTCCAGTGCCCCAAATGGCCGCTGTGCCGACAGACAGCCTGCCTGCTCGGAAGAAGGCAGCAGCTCCCATGTGCCGGACACCAACACCACAAGCTCTTCCTGAAGCCTCACAAAACTGACATGGCTATTTCACTCTACTCCCAAGTCGGAAATGAAGCTCCGTAATTAAACTCCGGAAACTTTAGTTTGGCTCCTAAACCTTTTCATAGGCCCATTTGTGTACTTCCTTGTAAAATCCATTTTTAGCAAGAACCCTGCTAAGACAGTAAGAACCCCCACCCTCCCCATCTGATGACCTGGGTCGCCTGGTCAGGCTCCTCATCCCCGGCCACCCTGCAGGAGATGTCTGACACCCTGACTTGTCTCAGCAAGAATCCTGTTAGGAGTGTTTAGAACCCCTCCCTTACTCTTGTTGTTTCCTCTTAGTAATTTTCCACCCATATTCGCTCCCAGGGTAGAAATCTCCACTTGGAACTGAGCCACCCAACCTGCAAAATCCATGGCAGTGCTCCCTACACCTATCTCGGCAGTTACGCCCTGATGTGGTCTCCCTCACTGTGCCTTTTTTTTTTTTAAGATTTTATTTATTTATTTGGGGGGAGGAGTGAGGGGAGGGGCAGAGGGAGAGGAAGAGAGAGAAGAGAGAGAATCCCAAGCTGACTCTGTGCTGAGTGTGGATCCCGACATGGGGCTTGATCCCATGACCCTCAGATCATGATCTGGGCTAAAATCATGAGTCAGATGCTTAACCGACTGAGTCACCCAGACGCCCCTCCCTCACTGTGCTTTAACACTCAGTCACTGAGTAATTCGTTCTGTAACACAAGCTAATAAGGTGGACCTAACACAGAACCATAACTCAAAACCTGGTGTGCGGGACTCCCATGGCCACACTCCACCACGCTGGGCAGGCCCCCAGCAAGACTCCTGCACAGCATTTTACAGGCCGCCAAGAGCCTCTCTGCCATTTGTCTCATTCACTTTTACCCCGGGAGACAGATGGGGAAGAAAGTACCCCGCATTGTGCAGAGTAGTTCCACGTGCCCAGCTAGTGACCTAAGTCTCTGAACTGGAACTCCAAAGCTCTTGCCACTCAGCAAGCCATCATTGCTATGCAGTGCTGTAGGCAGGGGATGGGGCGGTGGTGGGGGTTAAGGGGAGTCAGTGGGGCTCCTGGGCCCTGATGGAGGGGTTTGGAAGGAAGGAGAGGTATGGGCAAGAGCCCCTTACCCCACGACGGCGAGGGCACTGCTCATGGAGGGGGACGAAGGAGGAGTGGCTGTGGTATCTCGGCTCAGGCCCGAGCTGGAAGGCGGTGATGTGGAGGGCACAGTAAGGCTGACCACAGGTGAGTCGTCCCCATCGCCTGTTGGGGGGACAAACACAGTTGGCCAGAGGAAGCCACCCTGACCAGATGATGACAAGGGGTCCCAGCTGCTGCTGAGCTAAGCTTAGACAACTCCCCACGGCCCCCTGCCACCGCTTCACCTGGGAAGTGAGGGTCCCCAAACTCTGACTTAACCTTAGGTCACCCAGAGGCTTCACCTTCTGGCCCGATGGACTAGAGAGGAGGCCGAGAAGGCATCACCTCACTTCACAGGAGCACAAGGGCCCCAGGCTCACCTGCAGTGGAAGGAGAATCTTCAACCAGACCCACCTTCACCACCTGGGAGAAAGAAGAGACGTTGCATTAGGTCCTCTGACTAATGCTGTACACATTTTGATCCAGTTGGAAGCAGGTGATTAGACACAATAGCCATGACTATATATTATTTGATCAGAAGCTTTAAAAATCTTTGTAAATCCAGAGCGGCCCAGATCTGATCTTTAAGATATGTAAAAAAGCCCAGTTCCAAACAATGCCGGGGGTACATAAGACCTCATGGCTCATCTCTGAGGAGGGCAAAGCCACCTTGAAGGCAGGACCCATTTCAGTATTCTGATCGCGTTTCTTCTAAGACCACATGGGTAGGAGACCATCTTCCCACGTCAGAGAAGTGAAGAGCCACTGTGAGAAGGCTTGGTAAGGCAGTGTGTTGCAGGGAGATGGGGGGGGCTCTCTGAATGCCTGCCTGTGTGAAACCAAGCAAGGGGCCAGCTTCCTCCTTTCCAGACTTGCTGGAATCTGAGAGAATACAGATAAGACAGTGATCCCAGGCACACCCCCATCCCTTCTCTACCTCAAGGCAGTGTACTGATTTCAGCTTTCCAAAGAATTTCAGGTTTCTCAGAATTCTGGGAAGGAGAGAGGGGGCCCTCCAGCAGCCAGCAAAGGCACAGCTAGAAACAGACTATCTGAATGTCACAGCTGTGGCTTGAAGTGACCGGGGAATCCTGGTGAAGTAGCAGGCCCAGGGCCAAGCACCTGGCAGAGGTGCTGGGCAGTGCTGTGAGGTCACAGAAACTGGACCCCAGGGACTGATGGGGAGTAGCGATCACGTGCAGATGGTCTCCTCAAGGCTGCTCAGAACACAGTGCTGCTATTCATTGGTTTGTCCCAAAGTCTCTATGCATCCTTATTTTAGTTCCCAGAAAGTAACACATTGACACTCTCAACTCCCTGAATACAATTCCCCTTGATCCCCTGGTATTATATGAGGCTGCCCTTCCTTTGTTTATTTCAATTAAAACAATTTAAAAAAAAAAATTTCTCTCTTGTCTGTGAGGCTAGAGTGGGCAGCATCCCACAGCTCCATGAAGATGCAAATCAAATCATCAGCCTAGGCTACAGGCCATGGTCTAGAGCTTCCAACATGGCTCATAGGAGTAGCCCTAGTGGCTAACAGGGACTAAGTGGACTGTTCAGACAGGAGGTTCTATCAAGGCACAAGAAGGGACAACCGAATTTCTCCAGGCTCAGGGATCTCCCATGATCACTCAAGACATCCAGAACCTGGGTAGACCATAGAACAGGCCCTTCGTTTGCATATGCCCCCTACCCAAAGCTCGGAGCTTACAGGAAAAAATACAAGCTGATTTTGAAGAGAAATTCGGTTGTCTCATACATGGAAATCTGAGTTTTCAGGCATGCTTTCATGGTATGCTGTGGCCACACAGTGCGTCAGCTCTGTCACCTCTGGGGTCCCTCTCTTGGTTGGGACTCTGCCTTATGGCTCAGCTACTGCCAAATGAAAAGACGGTACCACCTGACATCAGAGATATCCAAGAGGTTCCCCCTCCCCTTTTTTAAAATTTATTTATTTGACAGAGGGAGAGAGATCACAAGTAGGCAGAGAGGCAAGCAGAGTGAGAGGGGGAAGCAGGCTCCCCGCTGAGCAGAGAGCCCGATGCAGGGCTCGATCCCAGGACACTGAGATCATGACCTGAGCCGAAGGCAGACACTTTAACCCACTGAGCCACCCAGGTGCTCCTGAGGTTTCCCTTTTATTTCCAAAATCAACTCATCTAGAGATTCTCCTTTGACTAAATAAATAGGAGGGAAAAGAAGGGACCTTTGTTTCAATGGTACATCTGACCCTGGACACAGAAATACCTACTTCTTGGACTTCTCTTCAGAATATCATCTATCATTATTTCATTTCTGAGGCATCTTTCTTTTCCCTGGAGCCCGCAGAAGCTATGCTCTGGACGTCACTCCCTAGGCCAAGGCACCAGGTTCAGGGCTTGGTGTAATAAAAAGGAGACACCAGTGATGATGGGGGACAGCCCATGATTCGGGAAAGAGAACCCTGAAAGGAACAGCTCAGTGCATATCCCAGCCCTGGGTTTCTCCACCTGGGCACCACTGACACTGGAGCCAGATCAGTCTGTTGTAGGTGCTGTCCTGTGCACTGTGGGAAGTTTAGTGGCATCCCTGGTCTCTAACCACTAGATGCCAGTAGAATCCGAACTTGAGCTGTGACAACCAAAAATGTCTGCAGACATTGCCAGATGTCCCCTGGGGGCAAAACTGCTTCTGGATGAGAACCACTGTCTACATGAATCGTGTGTGTGCATGTGTGTGTGTGTGTGTGCGTGTGTGTGTGTGTGTGTGTGTGTGCGTGTGTGTGTGCGCGCGTGTGTGTGAGTGGAAAAGGCCAGGAGATTGGGTGGGGGACAGAGGAGTGGGGAGTCAGTACTCACACCAATGAAGGGGATAAACTTCTGATAGGAGTCTTCATCAGGGCTGTTGGGAGAGAAAGGAAAGCCTTACAGTTAGTGGGTGATACCGCATGGAGAGCTGGGGATACAAGCTTTTCATATTTTATTGTGGCGTCAAAGCAGTCAGGCACTACATGACACTTCCCATCATGTCTCAGGATGGCATGAGGAGCCAGAGATGGAGGCCAAAGCCTCAATTCTGCATGCTATACCCCAAGTGAGTGTCAGAGCCTAGGATGGACTTCTCTTATACTGGGGGGGGGGGATCCATTTGGGTGGGGAGGCCCAGGACAGGGAGGGGAGTGCTTGGATGGGAGGCAGTCAAAACCCCATCTCTTTTGCTCTTGGGTCTCTACGAAGGGAAATGGGGAGGGGGGAGAAGGAAAATATGGAAAAGCAAAGGAAACTCAAGATTTATCCAGCCCACCCAACCTATTTCCAAGAGACCCCCTGAAGTCAGACTTACAACTTATGCCTGCAGGTCAGCATGGCCTCAGCCACAGGGAGCTGGTGCGTCACCCCCGCCCCGCTGACGTACTGCATGACCCGCCCCACCACGTCCAGGTGCTCTGCAGAAAAGACAGGAGACAACTACCAAGTTGTTTCAGCAGGCAAACCCGAAACCCTCTTAAAGGACCCCCTTTCTGGAGACCCATCAGAAGACCCTAGGAGTTGCAGTAGAGAAAAAGTTCTAAGGATCCTTTGGTTTTGATTATAGGAAATGATGAACCAAAGAGCTCTTCTCTGCCTTCCAATCTCTGCATTTCCTCGGAGTTCTGCTCTTTCTCAGGCTGATGATGCGCCCACATCACATCTATTTTGCTCACACCAATCTCGTAATCTAGAGGAACCCCTCCACTCCAACACTCTCTGCCCATCACTTCCTTCAAGGGCTGGTGATGCATTTACTACTCCTCAGCCTTGCAGAGTTCAAGCTCACTCTAAGTCCTGCCACTTTAACTCTGTATTTCAGAGAAAAAACAAGGTCAGCATGGTGTTATTCGCTTATCAACAGATTGCTTGGTAACTGTCCTCTGCTTCTTATATTTGAGTTCTACAACTAGAAATGTCCTCTTGACCACCTCTTCATGCCCGTCCTCATTTCTAGATGTATAGGAGCAGAGCTAACAGCAGAGACTAAAAGCATCCAGGGTGAAGAAGGGCTGCACATAATGGGCTTTCTCCTAACAAATATTTGCTGAAAAAATAAACATGCAAAAGGATTGGGAGTGGTAGAGCCACAGGGAGGAAGAGAAGTACGCTCTTCTGGCCTTCTCCTCTGGCCAAGACTGGCTGGCTCTCCATGAACCCGGTGGCATCTTGCCTCAATCCCTTGCAAAGGGCCATTACCTGACACGGGGGGCTCCGAGCGACTGAAGAGATCTCTCCAGCCAGAATCAAGGAAGGTACTGCTGTATCTACTGTCGACTGAGCCCAAGTATTTGGCCACAGGGTGAGAACCTGGGAGATGGAAACGAGAGAAGGTGAACTGGTTAAGGGACAGAATGGCCTGGTCTTTTGTCTGCCTAACTGTCCCTTCCTAGGGCCCAGCCCCAACATGCTGCTTCAGGAATGAAATTTGCCCCATCTTTACCGAGGGGAATGATGAGGAAGCGCATGTAGCCAAGCCAGTCAGAGGTCTTGCTGGCCAGTGACTTGACAAAGAACCGGAGGATGGAGCTCAGGTAACTCTGGCCTCCCACTGCTGCCACCTTCACCGGCCTTGGCATGGAGGAGTTGCAGTTGCAGCTGGGGAGCAAAGGAAGAGTCACAACCACATCTGGGAGCTTCACCAGCATCTTGCTCAGAGGAGGGCCCCAAGCTCTGACTTTATTTGATCTCAACAACCCACAGGGAAAAAAATTGGCCAATAAACAACATAATACACAGAGAGGCAATAAACTACAGCGCTTTTGCAATTAGGAGACAAATCCAGGATCAAAGAGGGCAGGTAATTGTCTAGAAGGAAGAAGAATTAGTTTAGGCTAATGGGAGACAATTTGGCAGTGCTGCCAGGGACTTCTTGCCCACTTCAGCAGTGGGCACGAGCCCAGGGCCCTGGAAGGCCCAAAGTTCTCGTTTCCATTGGCAGGGACTCCTGGCCCCTCTGGGGAGGTCCTGAAGAGGGAAAGCCCTGACTCTGGACGCCATGAGGCAAGGCACAGTTAGAAGAGTGAGCATAAAAGGCCTTTGTAAAACCCTGATTCTCTCTCTGATCTTTTTCATCCTGGGTTTAAGAAGAAGATGTGGCAGGTCAAGGAGAGTCTAGGTAGGGAGGCAGGGAGAACAGGAAAATGACATTTTCACGCCTTGACCTCTGAGGCCAGCAGGGATATCAAAGCACCATGGCCTGCCATTATCCAACCACACAGTGACCAAGGATTTTTGGTCTGATGAGGCCAGGCAGTCTTGTCACTGCTTAGAAGTCAGGGTGGGAGGATGAGGTCAGAGGGAACCCCAAAGGGCAGGAGATAAGTAGAGCCCTTACTAGCGCTGGATACGGGTAAGCAGGGCGGACAGCACGGCCTGGACCTCGACAGTGGAGCAGGTACACACGACAGGCTTCCGTTGGTCCTGCAGCAGTTCTGCCACGTACTAGGGGGCAGGGAAGGAAAGGACAGGGACGCAGGTGAGCCCACGCAGCAAGGACACAGCTCCCCTACAGGCATCGAGAGAGCAAGACTGGCCCGGGCTGTAGGGCCTCGTCCTCTGTCCTTCAGACCAAAGCTGGGCCGAGGTCAGGGTTCCGGTTGCTAGTGAAGAGAGGGTAGGGCTAGACCCCGTGCGGACATGCTAACTCGGCAACGTGGGAAGGCTAAGGAATCTTTAGATTCTAATGCTGTCTCTATAGGCTGTGTTCCAGGTGGCAGGGGTGTTAGGAAAGAGGGAATCTGGCCCCAGGACCTAACTGGGTAGATGGCAGTGCCTCTTCTGAACTGCCTTCATGGGACCTAGGGGCCACCTCGGGCATGCTAGAGTGCTCTGGGCCTCGCAAGATACCATTATTCTGTTATGCCGACAGTAAAACCACACATAACCACCCCGGAAGGTAGGATCAGCTGCTTTTCTATAGATGAGGAAACTGAGGTACAGAAAACTAGCGATGTGAGGTCCCACAGGCCAGAAACTGACAGAGTGGGGCAGGAGCCCCGAGCTATAGGCTGAGTTCAGGGAAGAGGGGCCTGAGATGTGGGGGTCATTTTCCCATTTCTCCACGTCCTGCCTCTCGTTCCCCAGGAGCCCCCCTCCCCAGCCCTGCCGTCACTGATGCTTCACCTGGCCCTGCCAGTCAGCAGTGCTGACAAGGATGACGTTTTCTGGGAGGGCAGCGTCTGACACCAGGATCTGGTTCAGCTGGTCATACACCACCTTTCTTGGAATCTGCGGGGACAGAAGTACCTGTCAGGCAGTCCCCAGGGAGCTCGAGAGGGTGGAGAATCTCCGGAGCAGGGGTACCCAGAGAAAACAGATACTAGGAATTTCTGGAGGGTACCCGGAGCAAAATGGAAAGGAGGAGGATAAAGAGTGAGCAGAGCCCTTAAGGAGCACACTCTCAGACACCACGGACAGGGCCAGAGCAGTTGTCCTGACAGAGGGAGGGTGGATGAAGCTAGAAACGCAGTCCGTGTCCCTGAGAGTAAGGATGCAGCACGAAGCACCAGGAGAGGAGGAGGGAGGTGACAGCTAGCAGGTGCTCACAGAAATGAAAACGAGGGCAGTGGGGAGAGAACCAAGGAGAGCGACAGCGAGTGCTGTGTGGGGAGCCCCGCTGCCACCGGGAACAAAAGGTACTTTAGGAACAGTGATCAGCAAGGATGACACCTCGCCCCAGGCACACGCTATTCTGGTCTCCAGCTCATTTTCAGCTGTGTAATAGCATCAAACTCAGGAAGCCCCACCGACACGAGCTTTGTCTCGATGATATTTATCAGCTACATGAACAGGCTTGCTGCTCCCTGGAGTGTGTGTGAGCTCTGTCAGTTCAGAAAGGTCCCTTCCCCAAGGCCCCGATAGCACTGGCCTTCAGAAAGAGGACGTGATTCCTGAGGTCCAGTTTCTTCTGCTTCTACTCCAGCCTACTCTGAGGTCTCTCAATCAAACTATTTTAATATTGGTGATTTGCCACCTTGAGATCACCAGCCCCTAGTAGTACTAAAGGTATCTGAGCGCCGGTGGGAGACACCAATGAGATTGTGAGGGCTGCTGTCCTCCAGAAGGACTGATTCACCACAGGATCTCCAGACCGCTGTCTGACGGGGACAGAGGAGGCAGAGCAAACAAGGTGTGGAAATGCCACTTGGGCCGATGCAGGCTGCGATGATGCTGGTGTTTCCCGCTCCCTCCTCTGCTCCCTGAAGAGCGGCACCAAAGCCAATCCCGCACTAGGAGTAACACGTGGGAGACTTCTCGGATTTAGATCTGTCTTCAAGACCTTTTATTCAGGGCATTCAAAATATTCCTCCTTTTCTTTCTACCTGACTTCCCCAGGAAGACGACAAAACAGAAGCCAAGGTCTAAGGGTGCTCAGAGGGTCCCGGCCTTGAGGGGCGAGGGGGTACCTGTGTGCTGTGGCCCAGGTCGGGGGACCGCTCACTGTCAGAGCTGTTGGTCCTCTCACTCAGGGGCTTGGAGAGCTGCCGCTCCTTCAGCGGCGTGCTCCTCTTCTGCCGCGGTGTGAGCACCCCATCCATCCTGCTGCCAGAGATGACAGAGAGGGGGTCGTTAAGTAGCCTTTGCGATCCAAGGCTAGTCCCACCCCTCCCTACCTAGGCCAAGAGCCTCTGCTAAGTACGGTCACAGCCTGGCACTACCTGCTTGGTTTAATTCTACCTCATGTTTTAGGTTTTCTTCCCGTCTCGAGTACCTGGGGGAAGCAGAACCTTGGAGATCCGTTTTGCTGGATTTCATGGGGGTTTTGACCTTCTCTGGCACAACCAGACTCGTGCTCACATCACCAAACATGTCCTGGTCAGTGATTTCCTGCCACGGAGGAAAGGAAACAGCAAGGGTCACTTCCCTGTCAGTGACCACCCACGAGCCTCAGGGGTCCCGCCGGGGCCTAGCACCATCACAGGGAGTCAGTCACTCACTCTTTCTTTCCTTGGAAGCACGTGGTTCTACAGCTTCTATCTCCCCAGATGAGGAAGACTCTGTTTAATCTACCTGAGTATACACCGTGCTGGGGAGTGTCTCTTGCTATTCAGTCTGCATTTATGAACTATGTGTCAACGCACAAACCTGGACTGACGGTCTGGCTTCTTCTGGTAGGAAGGAAAATTTTAATCAGGAAGTGATATGACTGGAATTTCATTTTGGAATGACCACTATGCAGTATGAACCAAAGTCGGGCAAGAGTGGAGCTGGGTTTTTGGATTACTGGTGAACTATAAAGTGCAAGTGGAGAGTTTTAAATTACTCTGCATCAAGCCTAATGTTCGGTCATACACCAGATCTTTAATGCATCATTATTTATCTAGGAAACCTTAATCTGAAATAATTCTTGCCCGGACTCCATTCAACTACCAGGTCTCACTGTGAGGCTAATGCATAGTACACCCTCCGATGGTATTTGGTAAGGTTCTCTGCTCCCTCCCACCCTGTGTCCAGCGTCCAGTCCCATTGGATGGACTTCTGCATATTCTGAGGCCCAGTTCAAACGTCCCCCCTCTGGTCAGAATCACTCTGTCCTTCCCTCAGCCTCCACAGAGCTTCTGCACAGGTGTACATAGCTTGGCTTTCCTCCTAGAGGGTAGCATCTTGGTGGCAGAGACCACGATGTTCTCACCTTTGCATCCTCACTGCTCAGCACATGTAGCAGCTGCCCAGTAAATGTGTGTGGAGTCAATGTTTAAACTGGGCACCCCAGGCAATTCCTTCTGTTTCTCTAGGGCTCAGCCTGCCCTCCTGGGCAGCTCCCATCTCTTAGGGCTTAACCAATAATCACTTGGAAAGGTAACGTGTAGGCTGCCTGCTTGCTCTAAGAGCAACACTGGAGGGAAAGATACTGGTTGTCATCTCTCAGAAGTAAATAAGGGTGACAGAGAGTGAGAAGCTATCTAAATCAGCATTTAATCAGATCTAATTAAAGAACAGAATGGGGACATTTCTGGTTTGCTAATTTGGGGAATGACCTGGTCTCCAGGGTAGGTTCCATTTCATGGGTAAGGATTCCAGGAGAAAAAAGAACACAGAACATTCATAAGTCCACGGATACTGGCCAAATTCCCAGGGTGGTCCTGAAGGTCTTTTGGCTTTATTACTAAAGGTATAAAAACCATGTTAAACAGGGGACGGAGCCACACATACCAGAGTGTCTGTTTCAGTCAAGCTGTCATCTTGATTTTTAATCCAAGCAGATTTGACTTTTTCCAGAGCAGCCAATTCCATCTGCAAGAATTATAATAATTAGTCATCACCAATCCAAGTAACTACCATTCTAACTGGTTTTTTAGGGCCCTGAGAAGTCTAAAATACTCCCACTTAATATGAAGACCTCACAAAATCTTTGGAATTTTCATCTTAGGAGGAGTATGTTTTTGTGAAAACTAAGTACCAGAAGGGTCAGTTATTTTTGTAATCATTAAATTACACAGTAAGATGCAGAACGCAGCAGTTCTGACTCTTACAAGATGTCACAGAAAAGAGAAGCTCAAAGTTTAGATGGCTTTGTATGGGATCCACAAGGTCTCTAACTCTGAATGCAGTAAATACCCTCGCCCAGGAGGGACATTTGGGGCCTCTCCTGCTTGTCAGAAGTTGCTGAGAGGAAAGGAGAATCTTACAGGTCAGGTCTTTGACTTTGAGACTAAAGACATCCATGGTAGCCAAATCTATTTTGCTTGGTAGAAACATCCAGAAAACCCCTTAAAACAAATGAATATTCTAAGTAAAAAGACACCCAATGCCAAGCCATTTAGGTGTGAATGAATTCTCCCTTTGTCCCCAACTCTTACTAATATTTCTCATAAACATTAAAAATTTACTTTGTAAATACTGATACATAAAACTAGATGTTTTATATTGGCTAATATTGTTTCTGGCTGTGCAGATGTCATTGTCAAAGTCATGAGAATTTGAGGGTTGTAGGTCTTAGAGGTAGGGAAGGTATTGGCCTTAGTGCATCTCTTTGGAAACCAGGGAGCTGGGAAAGATCAAAGGTATCCTACTTTATCCCAATTACTCAAAGTCCTTCTTCTGAATACATTAAATAGTACTGAGAAACACTGGACTTATAAGTTCCAGGGGTCACTTGGCAAACTAATGAACAAGCATGACAGAAGTAGGGCCTTGGTTTCTCTACCTCAGCCCTGTTGACACTTTGGGTCAGACCCTTTGTTGTTGTGGGGGATGTGTCCTGGGTGCAGCAGGATGTTGAACAGCATCCGGGGCCTCTAGGCACTGGAGGCCAGCCGCAGCACTGCCCCTGCCAGGTCTGATCGTCAAGATGTCTCTAGTCACTGCTAGTGCTAAATGGTCCTTGGAAGGAGCCAAAAATCACCCCTGGTAGAGAGCAACTGCCCTAAACCATCTGCAAGATCAACCAATATACTTTAACAGACCCATGACCCCAGATCTTGAGTTGACTACACAGCCTCAGATTACACAGCCAGCGCCTTCCATAGGATCTATATGAATAACCAATGTTAACAAAGTCCAGAATTGTGGAAAAGTCCTGGTCAGATTTAAGGCTAAAGATGGGGACGCTGGGATGTCTCAGTCAATTAAGCATCTGACTCTTGATTTCCTTCGGCTCAGGTCAAGATCTCAGGGTCATGAGATGGATCCCTGCATGAAGCTCAGCACTCAGTGGGGGTCTGCTTGAGATTCTCCCCCCCCCATTTCCCCCCTGCAGACACGCTTCTCTCTCAAATAAATAAGTCAATCTTAAAAAAAAAAAAAGAGACTGAAGATGATTTCACTTAATTTTGGATCTCAGTATGACAAATGAATTAAACACATTCAAAGAGAACAAACTGGGGGCAATAACACCATTTTGCTGGAGGGTTTTAAAGAAGCATGCCCTGTTGTTAAGCAGAATTGCTTCCATGGTAAAGTTGCAACAACTCTCACTTCGATTGGCATCAGAGGGAACCTGCTGGCTATTTACTGACTCTTCTAGATGTTCCAAACAATCCCATTAGGAGCAAACTCCCAATTCTCCAAATTTCTACTTCTATAAATACGAAGGGCTCTTCTCACCCCAGAGCCCTGGAACACCAGCTGTGCCGTAGCTGGGTCTAATTGGGCAGTACTGGAGGCAGGTGCCAGCAGCCCAACACGCTGTGCCCGGGGGGCGATGTGGCTGCAGCAGGAGGGGGACAGACTCCTGTGGGGGCGGGGGGAGCAGAGTGGGGTGGTATTTTAGGCTATCATTTTTTTGAAGTACTAGTCTCTGACACCATTATTTACAGTGCAATGGAAATAACAACTTTCAGCAGTAGGCAGTCTTGGCTGAAAGGCTACATCTCTCTCTTTTTTTTAAATTTTATTTACTTATTTGTTAGAGAGAGAGAGAGCACAAGCAGGCAGAGTGGCAGGCAGAGGCAGAGGGAGAAGCAGACTCCCTGCCGAGCAAGGAGCCCGATATGGGACTCGGTCCCAGGACCCTGGGATCACGACCCGAGCCGAAGGCAGCCGTTCAACCAACTGAGCCACCCAGGCATCCCAAGGCTACATCTCTTGACCTCCCTGACTGAAGCACTGTCAGAACCTATTGTTATCAGCTTGGAAAACCAAATTATGTTGCTACTGTGTGCTCATAGTCTTGGGAAAAATTCAACAACTGTACTAATTTTTTAAAAAATTATTTGGGAGAGAAAGAGAGAGAGACACAGAGAGAGAGAGAGAAAATGAGCATGCTAGAGTGAGCACAGGCAGGGGCAGAGGGAGAGGGAAAAAATCCCAAGCAGACTTCACACTGAGTGTGGAGCCCCATGTGGGGGCTTGATCTTACGACCTTGAGATCATGACCTGAGCCGAAAGCTTAACTGACAGAGCCACCCAGATGCCCCAACAACTGTAATAATTTGTATCAGCAGAAATTCCTTCTGGTTCTAGTGATAAACTGAATCCTCTGAAATTTGGGAACAAAAAAGAAGATTAAGAAAAATATCTAAGTAACAACACTAGGAAACCAGAGAGAGAGAGCGAGAGAGAGAGGATAAAAGTCAGGTTCCATGTGCACACCTGCCCACCTATGCACAATCTCAGTACTCTTCCCCGAGGTTCTCTGTGTAAAAGCATGGCTCAAGCTCTTATTCCCGAAGGGCCTTTTATCCTAAAGGATTCCAAAATCCCACATCTACATCGAGACATATGGGGCTCTTCGAAATAGAAATATCACGGGGAATCAGCAAAGCAAGTTTGAAACCTGGCCAACAGAACGAGGATTTGAAGGACTCATGATAAAGACATCTAGATCCTAACAGTTTCAGGACAGCAGAACTGAAATGGTTCTGACAATAAGGAGAAGGGCCACAGCAGCTTCTGTTTACTGCATGCTTCCCGAGTAGTAAATCCATCCATCCATCCATCCATCCATCCAGCGCCACATCCTTTCATTGTATCTGCACACTGCCTTACAAGGCATGTGCTTTCTACAGGTACTTCGCAGATGAAGAAACGAAGGCCTGACAACGGCCCCAGATCACAGTGGAATGATGGAGTCCAGGTTCAAACTTAGAAGTCTGCCTCCAGCGCACGTGCTCTCAACCCAGTCCCACCGTGCCCCAAATGAATGTTCTGTGTAGACAGGGACCCTTAGGCCATTATCCTATTGTAACGACTGACACTCAATTGGCTTTTGAGCTAACCGGGCTGCTGTGCCAACTCCAAGGCACCTGAGGCTCAGAGCATCAGTGGTTTTCCCATTTAAATCACATTAGTCATGTAACTGAGACAAAAGGAGGACTTGCAAACAGGTCCTATCAACCCAGAAATACCTTCATTAGTATAAAATAATGTATCAATTTAGTAGTAACAATCCCTAGCATTTACTGAGCATTCATGACATGTCGGTGTTATGCTCAGTGTTTTGGGGGCATCATGTCAGTTAAAAATGTAATTGCATTTTGTTATGTACTCTCCATTCCACGTGTCTAGGGCACGAGGAAACAGTTCTCTTTCGGCCAGGTCCCAGGTTCCTGTCTAGAAGAGTCATCCCTTATATTTATATTTAAGATGGAATCTGGCTGTAGGGGCCAATGACCTGTCCACATGGACACTGATGATTCAGCAGCACCCCCCACCCCCCGGCCCCCAGAGAGCAGCTACAAGCCACATAAATAGTAAGGTGAGGCCTCAGCTCCGGATCACAGAGTGCAGGGCTTGTAAGTGACATGCCGGGGGCTTCTCTGTTGGAGGGATTCTGCTTGTGGACCGCAGTTTTCCATCCCACATTTCCTCACTAATGCCACCTGCTGCCACTGTCCTAGGGACAGACAGGGCCCACAGTGCATTACCCAGGCAGAGGGATAAGGTGGGAGGCAGCCCCACCTGGTGGCAGCAAGCAGTACAGCAGCCCACGCGCTGACCCATGAGCAGCCACTGGGTCTGCAGACACGGGACAGGGGACAGCCCTTCCACAGACACAGCGCTTTCCAGGGGATGGAAGGCCTCACATGCCTCACATATCATTTCCTCACAGTTAACACCAATTTGCAAGCTGAGTTTCGTATGCCCTCTCTTAGAGTGGAAGAAGAGGAGGACTTAAAGGATTCCGTTTCTTTGATCTACAGAGAAGACACTGGGCTTCCAACAGCAAACCATAAACTACACTAAAATCATGCACAACATCTCCTTCTCTTTAGTTGTAAACGAGGGAAGAACAGCTTCCCGGGGCCTGACGTGGATACAGCATCAGCCCAGGCTCCGATCTGATCCACCGCTACAGGGAGAGCCTTCCCAAGCAGGGACAGAGCACGGTCCAGGATGACGCTGGGCTCTTTGGGTACCACAGGAGACAGCAACTCTTTCTTCTTGGGCACCAGGCAAGATGGAAATCTGCCCGCTAAAGTCCTAATTCTTTGAAAGTACTGCCCGCCTCTATGAATAAAGTCTATGGTATCTCTGAACAGACCCTGTGGGCTTCCTGCCCCTTTCCCTTCTTTCTCCACCTGGAAAGGTAAGCACAATCAATTACGATTCATGGCATCTGGCAGGATGCCATGCTCTCAGCTACCACGTGACACACGCTGAGGGAGAAATTTAAGGTACTGTGTGTTCTGGGAGGGAAGGCTCCTTGTTGTGGCAGGAACTGACCAAAAAAGGACACCCAGATAGCCCCAGTGATGCCCATGAGAGAACCAAGCACGCTCGCTCCCAGCGAGGACTCCGATTAGGATACCCAAGGTTGAAACGAAATGAGACTGCTCTTTCAACGTCACAACATGAGCCAAGAGCAGAGTGCCCAGAGGGTTACGCCCCAACACTCCCCGGCCCCTCTCCCCGACCCCCACAGCCATTGGTCTTGCTCACAGGGCTGGTGGTGTCTTTGCCGAGGCTGCCCTTGCTGTTGAGGCTGCCAATCTCCGTCTGTGAGCTGGACTGCGACATCCCCTCAAAGAAGGGCCTGCGGCAAAGAAGCACAGCCAGGGTCAGTGGCCACCAGGGCCCAGAGCGGCAGCTCATGGAGAGCTGGGTAGTGACGGTGTTCAAGAAAGGCTGACGACCCGGTCTCGAAGGATGCCCGCTGAGGAAGGACATGGCAAAGAGTGAATAAGCAGGGCCTAGATCGAAGGACTCCAGATTATCAAGCCTTTTGTCAGCTAGAGGCAGAAACAGTGGTCTTTATCCAGACAGCTGGAGGTTCAACAAGGGTGAGGAGCCAAGATACCCTGCTATGGAGGGGAAGTGAGGGAGGGTGTCTAGGAGGTTGCTTTGGCTTAGAAAGGAGAGATGCAGGGAGACAATTTGGCAGAGGAGGTTGGGGCCTCACTTGAGCTTGGGCTTTGGAGTACTGAGGATGCTCTCTGTCTCCTCCATTTCAGGGCCACTGTCGCTGGGATTATACATCTCCAGACTATCATACAGTTCATCCAGGTCCTCTTCCACCTCTCGTATCTGCTCTCGGGATACATGTTCCAGCCCAAAACCCACCTGTGGGGGGAAAAACATCTTTGAGTTTGGGGTTACCTCCATTACCAACTACGGTAGATGTGCAACTCTTCCCTCCTGGACAGGTACCAACTGGCCTCCTTAACTAGTCCTCCTTAAGGGACAGGCCATAGCCTCACATTCATCGGGGTAATAACCTTGGTGTCCTCTCCGTGATCCAATCCTGAGAGCAGGGATGCGGTGAGACCACCTTTCCTTTTCAGGGTCTCCCTACCACACCACACTGCAGGCCTGGCACGAGGAAGGAAAGCGGAATGTACCTCTGCCAAAGAACAGGTGCAAGAAAACCCAGAAGACTATGACCCTGTGCAGGCTGGTCCTATTTTTCTGAGGAGCCCACAGAAGGACAAAGAAACCTATGAACAATTTTCCTCTCCAGCTCTTTCCCAGTGCACTGAGAAGAGAAGCCTATTAAAAACCGGCACCAGGCGGGTCTGAGCCCAGGGAGGACATGCTTCTCTACCCACGGCCGATTCTTGGTCACTTAACGGCCAACCACTGAGGACTCTCCTACCCCACAGGCTGTTGTGCACAATGCTCCCCCTCTGATAGGAGGGAAAATTAAACCACCACCGCATGTGATACTAACGCCCCCTGACAGAAGGGCAGTGCTAACCGATTGTACAACCACATTACCCCTGCCTCCAGGCACCGTGAATCCTTGGGTGCTACAAGGAAAGCCTTTCTTTCTCTTTTTAAAGTAGCTTAAAGCCCTTCTTTAGCTATTCTCTCACTTGGGGGTCCTGCAGTCCTGACTCCCAGTGGCAGGAAAGAACGCAACCCAGGAACGAGGGTGAAACTCAGGACACTCTACTCACCATCAACCTCGGGAGTAAGGGGTCGTACCTCATCTGAAACTTTAAACCGCTTCAGGAGGGCCACAAACTTCTGTTTGATGTTAGGTTGCTGTGGGAACAAATGGCACAGAAGTTCTCAATACCCACCTGTGGACAAGGACCGATTTAAGTCAACGTGACCCAGAGCCCACTCCTTTCCTTTGTAAAGAACTGTGGAAGACCAGAAGGCGGGAGACCAGCTTCGAGCCTCTGGCATGTAAAACCCACCAGGGAAGCAGGCGCCCGCATGGTTAACACCGAGCGGCTCCCAGGGCTCTGGGCGTAGACGGAAGGAGATTTCATCCCCCCCTAGCGCCCTCCACCACCCACACAGCTCCAACTCCTCCCTTTCTCCAGTCCTTTAGATACACGGTGCGTCCAGGTGATTTCCACCTGCATGCACACAGGCACCTCAAGTTCAGCATTCCCAAGAATTGATCACCTTCTCCCTGTGTTCCCATCCTGGGTACCATGATCGCCAATCCCCGATCACATCAATCTGAGCCCAGTGTGTCTTCCCTCCTCTTTCCCCTCACAGCCCAGGGCTCACTAGCCCCTCCCCCGCTTTTCACCTGTAATACCACTGCTTTCCTTCAGGCCTCTCTCCCCGCGTCTCTGCGGGATCGCTGCAAAGGCCTTCAGCCACCACCCGCCCACCCTCACACTCCCAGCGAGTCTCTAGTCTTGTTCTCTCCAGAGGGCACAGTGGTCATTACAAAGGCAAATATCATCACGCTACTCCCCAGGTTAGAGGTCTTCGTTGGCCCCCAGCGCCCAGGGAAGGAAGCTGCCGCAAGAGGCGTGTGTCTGTCTGAAGACTGCCCTGCCTGTCCCTCGCCTCCCCTCACCACTGAACACCCCCTCCCCCTGCCCCACGCAAGCAGAACCCACTAATAGTTCTGCAAAGACTGGCATGCGTGGTAGCCCGGGCCTTCATACATGGCATCTTCTGCCCTGACTGCACATTCTCTCCCAATCCACTTGGTCAAGTTCTACTTATCCTCAGAAACGCGTCCCTCGGCATCTGGTCTGTGAGGCTCTCTTGGCACTTCTGCCCGGAGTCGGTCACTTTCCCCTGGGCACCATCGCTGTCCCTTACACCAAGCTCTATTTTCTAGCACCTACTCTATTGTGCTGTAGCGGCTGGTTTAGATGTTGTCTGTGTCCAGACACTGTGCTCTCCTTGATGGCGTGGACTAGGCCTTTCTTATCTCTATGTCTCTAACTCCAGGCACAACGACTGGTCCTAAGTACTTCTGACTGAATGCTAGACTTGCCCTCTGGGGATGGAAGAGACTAACTTGCAAGTAAGACTGAGCCAGGCCTTTAAGAAAAACAGGGCTTCCAAAGGTAGAAAGGGCATCCATAGCAGAGAAAAAAACCCAGCAAATCAATTAGTGTATCTAGAACAAAGTATTCTTGGTAGGGAGAGAAGAATGCAGGGGTACAAAAGGAGACAGAAACTAAACAACTATTACTGAGTCTCTGATTTTCTGAGCGGAGAGTGCTTGGAGCTAAAAAAAACAAAACAAAAAAACAACCAAGAACAACCTTTGAGGAAGAGGATATTCATAGGAGCACTGAACTCTGGTCTTGTAACAGGGTGAAGCTATGGTTCATACGAGATCACAGTGAAAGGTGAATCATAAAGCTCCCGGAGGCACCCTGGGGGAAGAAAACAGGGCCTCTCCGTGGTTATAGAGCAGGAGAAAGCAGAATTTAACAGAAGGAGCTACACAGAGTGATCCTCCAGCCTCTTCCCATTGCAAGCACAACAGCATAAGATGTGTGAGGCCCTGGGGACAGGTCTTTCCCAGGCCATTTTGGAGTGCCAATCATGGGTTAGATACCTGAGGACAAGAGCAGTTCTTGCCCTCTCTAGTCATTCATTATTTAATGGGGGAAATCAAGGCTATAGTCTTGAGGATCTACATATAAGCCCAGTGATGCCTAAGGAAGCGTGGGGAGAGGACAGTGTGGTTGCGTGGTGAATGCCAGGCTCAGATGCAACACATTTGGAAGGTCTGGTCTACATTTATTTCATTCCTGCCGGTGATGGGAATCTCCGCTCTTGGGGTACTTAGGCTAGTTCTATGCTAGACAATCAGGATGTGTCTGGGCAAAAATGAAACTGAGTTTCTAGCAGTTTTGACTCTTCTACACTTTTAGCATAGGAACTCCAGAATCAGTCAAAGTTAACCTAGACCAAAAAACAGACTCGGAACTTAGAGAACAAACTGATGGTTACCAGAGGGAGGTGGGCAGGGGGTTAAGAGCACACTTATCACGATGAGCACTGAGTAATGTATAGAATTGCTGAATCACTATATTATACACCTGAAACTAACATAACACTGAAGGTTAACTATACTGCAATTAAATTAAATTAATTAAACTAAACTTAACTTAAAAACCAAAAAAACCCCCAAAGTTAACCTAGAAATCCAGGTATTAAGTGCCTTAGTCCAGGATTCTAATTTCACCAAAAATAGTGACTCCTGAGGAAATCTTATGTAGGAGACACAATTCAAAGCATTTGGCTTCTAAGGTTATGGATCCATTAAGGCAGGAATGATACCCAATGTAATTAGACCTTACCAAACCCAGTTCTAAGCACTAGCCTATTATTTCTGGGTAAAACGATTAAAAATGGTGATAGCCCAAGAAAAGACTGTGTCTGTCTATGTGGTAGGCAGGATGTAATTTGAAGTAGTCACCTGGAAGGGGGACAAGGGGTGCCTGACGCATTCTGCTTCTGGAGGAAGCATTACCTGATGCAAAGTCTAAAACAAGGCTTTTCAACCTATTTTCTACCCTGAGATAACCTAAAAAATATAACACGTTCCGATAAGTAACACTGCTTCTCTACAACAGTGACTCTTAATTACGTGGTGGTGGAAGAGATAAAGGGGTGTATCTGAACCTTCAGAACCTTCATGTGCAGATTTTTAAAAAGACCTCCGGAAAAAAAAAAAAAAAGACCCCAGGAAGTTTCAATACACCACTCCCATCCTACCTCCAAACTGAAAATCTCAGCCATAACATTCCCCAGCCCTTTGAGGCTCACCCTTGTGATGGCAGAGGTTGAGGTTAGTTTCCTCCGGGTCTTCTTTACTTTCCGTAGATCTTCATCTTCATAGAATAGGTCCTAAGGGGGTAGGTGGATGGAATGAAGTTGGGAAATCCCAGGAGGGTCTGGAATGCTTTCTCAGACACTACATGTGAGGGGCTGTGGAAAGTTACCTGCCCATGCAATGGATCATCACTGCCTTCCTGTTCTGATGAAAAACTCTCTTCCTCTTCCTCAGAATAATTGTCAATATCAGGAGAACGATCTGGAAAGAGACACCTTAGTATGACAACCTTGCAATATGGAGATCCGGCCTAAGAGAATGTGGTTGGCTGGAGCCATGGCTCCCATCGAGTGGAAATATGGCTGGGGTAGAGGAGAGGGCCACAGCCATTGTAGGCTCCATTTTATTCTCTGGGTTCTCTAAACTTCTCTTTCATAGGAACATTTAGGCTTTCTTATTCAGCTTTCCCAGGATGGGGAGCAGGTGGTGGGCTTGTTCTCAACCCACAGGGCCTGTAGATACCGCATACATCTTACCAGACAGCTTGGACTTGATTCCTTCATGGTCAATGGGCTGGCTGGACAGAGAGTAGATCTTTATTTCTGCCACAGGCACGGAGACGTCCTTCACATTGCTGTGCAGGCCAAGCACCAGGGCGCCTTCATTAGGGTGCTGCATCACCTGAGACCACAGGGCAGCAGTGCAAATGCCTTACTAGGGGAGGCAAGTTGTCCATTTTCATAAATCCAAGTGGATGTGCAAGTCACTGGGAATGGATTGAGCTAATACATTTTCTTTCTCACTAGCTTTCAAATCCAAGGTTACTGTTCTCCTATCACCTTCAAGGTCTTACTTGAATTGTCAGCCACTGTGCTTAAAAACAAAAATCAAGGCTCAAGACTAAAATGATGGCTCATCTCTAGGACTACATTTTAGTTTTAGTCCTTGACAGAGAACTAGTTCTCCTGGCTGGCTGGGGCCAGCCTGCAGATGGTGGTCACCTGGGTCTGGCCATGGGGAAAAGGACCTACAGGACCTGAGAAAATGGAAGGGCTTGACACAGGTGGGGAAACGTGGTGTCCGCAGTACTTCACTCCCTACAGTCCCTCAGCCTCATTCAAAACCTGAAGAGGAAAGACAGACGGGCTGGGACTGTCTCACACATCCTATTTATTAAGGTCATAAAAATTTTCCTATTCAATGTACTAAAGTAGACATAGGTTAAAACTGATTTGTGGGCCAGCTGCATGGGGGCTGGGCATGTGGCAGCCGCTGAGCTCTGCACAGAGGGGAAAGCCTCCTGGCACCAGCCACATGCGGAATGGGAAGCCACCAGGTCCTGCAGACAGGACTGTGATGGATGTCGACTATATCCATGCGGCCAGATTTGAGAAGCCAGCTAGTGCTTTTCAGGAACAGGGAATCAATGGAAAAACCCTGCTGACATGCTGACAGGACTTCAGTTAAATGGGGCATGCTCTGAAAATCTACAAGGATCATGTAAAATGATACTTTGTCTCTGCAGACAAAGTATTTATTTATTTATTTATTTATTTATTTATTTATTTATTTGTCAGAGAGAGAGAGAGAGAGAGAGAGCGAGCACAAGTAGGGAGAACAACAGGCAGAAGGAGAAGCAGACTCCTGGCTGAGCAGGGACCCGATGTGGGACTCGATCCCTGGACCCTGGGATCATGACCTGAGCTGAAGGCTGATGTTCAACCAGCTGAGCCACCCAGGTGTCCCCAAAGCATTTAAAGAATGGCTCTTTGTAGTACAGCCAAGCTGGGGTCTTAGACCTCAAAAAATACATAATGACATAATTTTGTTTCATGTGATGAGACTCTGTAAACATAATACATAAACGTGTATATGTAAAGAATTTCAGTGGAGTGAAACGTCATCCTATTGGATAGACGAGGCCAACTGTTGGCTGACCTGAACTCAGCCAGAAGGAGCACGGATAACTTGTGGACAGGATGATTTTCCCGTGGAGCTTGTCAAATAGAGTGATCTTTGTCACGACGGAACACCCCTACCCACTAAAGAGATTTTCTTCACAGATTGCTTTCCCAAAATCCTTGAAAAAGAACTGAATTGAATGATCTTTTGGTTACAGATGTAGGGAGATTACAAACAAGAAAACTCGGGTGAGGGGAGAAAAGAGAGAGAGATGGCGGTCTTTCTCTCGGGAGCTTGTGTTATTTGGATGGAAATGACAACATCCCTTTTCATAGAGGCTCCTTCACTTGACCTTGTTAAGGCTTTGCTGGGATGCACTGTGACGTGAGAGATGAAGGTGCATCATGGCCCCTGTTGCAGAACCTCAGCAGCAGAACCTCAGGAGCAGAAGCTCTGCTGTGTTTTGGGGATATCCATCCATATTCAGCTTCTTTCACAGGGGGTAATGAGTGGTATTTTCTGCATAGGTGGACTTTCAGATTGGCTCTTTGTTTCCACAGTAGGAAACGTTTTTTTCATTTTACGGTTGC
>CM053613.1:4128688-4150108 GCA_028646535.1 Procyon lotor
TTTTTTTTTTTTTTTTTAAGATTTTATTTATTTATTTGACAGAGAGAGATCACAAGTAGGCAGAGAGGCAGGCAGAGAGAGAAGGGGAAGCAGGCTCCCCGCTGAGCAGAGAGCCCGATGAGGGGCTCGATCCCGGGACCCTGAGATCATGACCTGAGCCAAAGGCAGAGGCTTTGACCCACTGAGCCACCCAGGCGCCCCCTGAGTACTTGTTTTTAAGAACCTGAAAAGGTGAGCTTGCTACATACATATCTGTTCAAAGAGACACTTGTTTGAATTCCCATATATCAATGCCTTGTTGAAATGGTGCTTTATAGTCATAATAAAGCATTATTTTAGGTTAAAAAAATAATAAAAAGTAAAACTGATTTGTGGTCCCTTTTTTCTTTCCCTTTGTCAAGGTTGAGAGTATTCATCTGGCACATAAGGGAACTATGCAAATGAGCAAACACATTGAGGATAATGGAAGCCTGCTTTTATCCTGTTGGAGGAGGGAATTAGACCCATGGAAAGGGGAAAGGCTACAATAAGCTCAATGGTGTTGGGTTGGAGTTAATTGGAATGTGAACTCATGATCAGATAGATAGACATGGACAGGGAAACAGGTGTGATGTGTGTATATATGTATGTATGAGGGCATATACACATAGGGAGATATATTTTCTAGCTCTCTCTGTTGAGAGGGAGTAGAAATAATGACACCCCAACTGGGAAAATGAATACATCTGATACCCAGATGTTGGTTTCTAAATACCATTCTCCACTAAAAGGAACCAGGACTCTTCAGAGAATCAGTTTATTCCAAGGCTGGATCAGGGAAAGTACAAGATAATATTTTGTACCAGAAAGTAAAGAAATATATAAAGAATGGTGGGACATATAAAAAGAAAGATATAGGAAGCAGCTTGGAGAGGGTCTCACTGGCCAAATCTAAGATAATCTGAGCATCAAAATAAATAATGACAGTTATAGACTAAACCCCACTGAAATGAACAGGAATCCATAAGTCCATAATTAATACCAAAAAAGAACCAATCGATAAATGGGGAAGAAGAGGAAGGCTGTCTTACAACAGAAAGCGAACTCATAATACAGCAGGAATGATGGGATTAGAAAGTCATTATCTGGGGGCACCTGGGTGGCTCAGTCATTAAGCGTCTGCCTTCGGCAAAGGTCATGATCCCGGGGTCCTGGGATCAAGCCCTGCATCGGGTTCCCCGCTCTGCGGGAAGCCTGCTTTCCCCTCCCCTACTCTGCCTGCTTGTGTTCCCTCTCTCACTGTCTCTCTCATTGTCAAATAAATAAATAAATAAATAAAATCTTAAAAAAAAAAAAAAAAAAAAGCCACTGTCTGGCAAGCATCAGACTAATAATTGAATCAGGCAAGAATTAGTAATAGATGCTAAAATTAGTGGGCGAGCATATGAGGAGAGAAAAGCTTGTTCTATCAACATCTCAAAACATTTCCCTATAAAGTAATTTTTCATTGGTAAATACAAAAAATGGATTAATTTAGGCTGGAAATGCTGGCAGACATCATCTTAATCGAGCAAGAGAAGCTGACCTCACCAGAAATGGAACAAATCGACATGCAACACTGCCTGTCGTGTACTGGGAGGAACACAGCATTACTTCTGTGGTAATTCTGCCAAAAACGCATAAACTGAATCTAATCTTCAGAAGACATCCGACAAACCCAAACTGAGGAATATTCTCTAAGGTAACCAGCCTGTACTCTTTCTTTTTTTTTTTTTTTAGCCTGTACTCTTAAAAAAATGTTGAGGGAATGAATGACAAGGAAAATCTGAGGGACTGTTGAAAATTGAAGAAGACTATAAAGGCACAACAGCTAAATGAACACATAATCCTAGATTAAATCCTAGACCTGAAGAGGACATTGCTGAGACGGCACAATGTGAATGGGGACTGTGGGTTGGATGGTGATCTTGTGTCAGTGTTAACGTCCTGATCTTCATGGCGGGCATGGTGCTGAGCACACAGAGAAGTATTCTTATTTTTAGGAAATCAACACAGTGCAGTATTAGCATGTAATAGGGCATCATGTCTGCAACTTACTCTCAGTGATTCAGAGAAGAAAACAATATGCATGAATGTTTATATAGGGAGAGGAAAATAAGGCAGATGTAATATGTTGGCACTGAAGAATCTAAGGGAAGAGTATATGGGAATCCTTTATACTATTCTTACAACTTTTCTGTAAGTTTGAATTTTCTTTTAAACTTAAAGAAAAACATTTGGTGAGGGAGAAAGTACCTGGATAAAGAGAGGTATATCATGAATTTCCAATAAAAGAACTGACTGTAAAATAAAATAAAAACCCCAGACAATAGGCTGGGAAAATCATGTGCTGAGCTCAGCTGGCTGGGCTCAGTGTCTGTCTTGGGCTCTCCGACTTAAAGGCTGGAGACGGGTCCTCTTACCTCTGCCATGTTGATGAGTCCCACAGCCAGGGTCTTATAGCCCAAGATGGTTCGGTTCTTGTAGCGCTTTCTCCTTTGCAACATGATCTGTAACTTGTTGGCATCTCGTTTCAGGAAATGAGGATACTGCCAAGTACAAAAAGCCAAGCACGGTTAATAAGCAATTGGGTCCTGGGGCATCTGTGTTGGCTTAGTTGGTTGAGTGTCTGTCTGCCTTTGGCTCAGGTCATGATCCCAAGGTCCTGAGATTAAGCCCTACACCTGGCTCCCTGCTCAGTGGGAGCCTGCTTCTCCCTCTCTTCCTCTGCCCCTCCTCCTGCTTGTGCTCTCTCTCTCTCCCTCAAATAAATAAAATCTTTTTTTTTTTTTGACAGAGAGAGAGAGATCACAAGTAGGCAGAGAGGCAGGCAGAGAGACGGGGGGAAGAAGGCTCCCCACCGAGCAGAGAGCCCGATGTGGGGCTCGCTCCCAGGACCCCGAGATCATGACCAGAGCCAAAGGCAGAGGTTTAAACCCACTTTAACCTAGAGGCAGAGCCACCCAGGCGCCCCATCAAATAAATAAAATCTTAAAAAAAAAAAAAAAGCGATTGGGTCCTTGGTGGGTTCCGGCCCTGCTGGAGGATACACAGCACAACTTTTCTGTGCCTCACTGTCTCCTGTCTTTACAAGGCTGGGAATCAGGGGCGAAGGAACCACCAGTAAGTTGCTGCTGAGGGTCTGATTCTGCTTGATGCCAGACTTCCACTCTGCGGCTCTGTGATACACGCATGTTCAGAAAACTGCCTCCTGGTGGCTCAGTCGGTTAAGCAGCTTTTGCCTTGGGCTCAGGTCATGATCCTGCGGCCCTGGGATTGAGCCCCTTGTCAGCTCCCTGCTCAGAGGAGAGTCTGCTCGTCTGTCTCCCGGCCCCTCCACCCCCACCCTCCCCAGCTTGTGCTTTCTCTCTCATTCTTTCTCCAATAAATAAAATCTTAAGAAAAGAAGAGAAAAGAAAAGAAAAGAAAAGAAAAGAAAAGAAAGGAAAAGAAAAGAAAAATGTCTCTTTCCTTGCCATGCGATCAAGTATTTTCTCCATGTGGTTTAATTTGGGCTCCTGGGATTACAAGGAGAGAGAGACATACTAAAAAAGGATAAGGAGGAGAAGGCAAGGAACTGAGATTACAATATGGGGGCAGAATGAGACTGAAGGGGATACATTCAGCTGGGGTGTGGGCTGCAGATTACCAAGGAGAGATAATGGGGCTGAGGGCAGGCTGAGAAAGGATGGGTAGGCTAATAGGCTTATCCAAGGAAAAGGAAAAGAACTTGGGTCTTAGCATTCTCACTGTGGCTGCCTAAGTAATTGCTTTGGCCCTTCAGGCTAGCTATAGAGGCTCAATTCATTGGGTGACTTTAATTCATTGTGCTATGGCTGCTTTTGGATAAAACAATCTCTAGATTAAAAGAATATTTAGGGGCGCCTGGGTGGCTCAGTGGGTTAAAGCCTCTGCCTACGGCTCAGGTCATGATCTCAGGGTCCTGGGATCAAGCCCTACATCGGGCTCTCTGCTCAGCGGGGAACCTGCTTCCCCCTCTCTCTCTGCCTGCCTCTCTGCCTACTTGTGATCTCTCTCCTCTCTGTCAAATAAATAAATAAAATCTTAAAAAAAAAAAAGGAATATTTAGAAACTAGATTGGAAATCAGTGACCTAAGGTTGAGTACGTTCTCACCTGGAGGGAGAAGGTTAATTGGAGTTCTGTTTCCACCAGTCCACTAGCTGGAAGGATGATCTCATTGGAGCGAAGAATTCTTTTTGAACCCTGGAACCAAGAAAAATAGGCCAATTGTGTTATCATCAAAAATCAGACCAAAAGGAATACTAAGTCTGCAAACAACTTTTAAACTCTACAAATATTCTTACCAAATACTTCATGGGTTTTTGCTAGACTCATCAAAATCAAGCCACATCATAGGTATGATTTTACACGTTATTATGTTGTGTGTTCATGAAAGGTTTTCACATAAAAGTGAGTAATTTTTGCATCTGAGTTCTCCTAACACTCCCGAAGAAGAGCCAGGCAGGTGGCAGTGCCCTCCCCATGCTTACCTCTGCCTCCCTTCTTCCTCTCGAATTGACACTTCCCCTGTGCTGTCTTATCTTTGGGCCTTTCTTTTCACACTCTTTTTTCCTCTCCATCTTGGATGCTCATTCATGTTTCTACACATACCTAAGGCACTCACCTTTCAGGTCTCAGTTTAATTTTTTCCCAGGAACCTTTCCTTTTAGCCCTACCCCTTCCAATCTAACAAGAGGTTGCATTTTTATGCCAGTATTTTTAGCTCTAAAAATAAAGTTGGGGGGCGCCTGGGTGGTTCGGTCGTTAAGTGGCTGCCTTCGGTTCAGGTCATGATCCTAGGGTCCTGGGATAGAGCCCCGCATCGGGCTCCCTGCTCTGCGGGAAGTCTGCTTCTCCCACTACCATCCCCCTCTGCTTGTGTTCCCTCTCTCGCTGTGTTTCTCTCTGCCAAATAAATAAAATCTTCAATCAATCAATCAATCAATCAATCAATCAATAAATAAATAAATAAAGTTGGGCCAAACTAGTGCTATGGTGTAAAAAGAGACTAGCAAGAGGGCCTAAGGAATGCCAGTAAAAAAATGCCAGTAAATGCCAGTAAATATAAATTACTTTTTTGGAAAAAAAAATGGTTTATTTTATTTTATTTTATTTTATTTTATTTTGAGGTTTAATTTAAACACAGTGAAACGTCCAGATCTCCAGTACACAGATAATGGGTTGATAAATGCATACACCTGTGTAACAACCCACATCTGCCTCAGGACATCCATCATTTCTATTGCTCCAGAAAAACTCTGTGATCCTTCCCAAACAATTCTACACTGCTCTTTCAGGTAAGCACTGCTCTGATTTCTTTCACTATAGGTTAGTTTTGCCAATTCTAAAATTCCATATAAATGGTCGTAAGGTATGCACTATTCTGGTTGGGCTTCTTCAAACATCATCTTATGAGGTTCATATAGGGTGTTGCATCTATTAGAGGTTCATCCCTTTTTATTGCCGACTGGAATTCCGTTCTATTATTACACCACACTTTGTCCATTCTACTATTGTTGAACACTCACACTTGGGTCGTTTCTAGTTTTTGGCTATTATGGCTAACGCTGTCATTCCTGTTACAAGTCTGTGAAGACATATGTGTTACTTTTTCTTGGGCAAACACCTAGCAGAGGAATTGCTGGGTCTTAGGGTGGATGTATGTTTAATTTTCTGAGAAACTGCCAGACCAATTTCCAAAGTGTTGGTACGATTCCCAGCCCCAGCAGCAGCGTATGAGAGCTCTAGTTACTCTGTGTCCTCACCAGCACTTGGTGTGGCCAGGCTTTGATTCATGGATTCTAATGGGTACAGACAGTGGAATATCACTGTGGTTACAGTTTGCATTTCCCTGATGGCTATTACTGTTAAGCACCTTTCCATTCATTTATTGATCATTTATATACTGCCATTTACGAGATGCCTGGTCAAACATTTTCATCCAGGTTTGTTTAACTTGTTTTTGAGTTCTAAGAGGTTTTTTTTTTATGTATACAAGTCACTTGTCAGATACATGTATTGTAAATATTTTCCTGCCTGCTTATTTTCTTAATGGTATCTTTTGATGATTTAATTATGATCGAGTATACTTTATTACTTTTTTATGGTTAATGCACTCTGGGTCCTAGCTAAGGCATTGTTGCCTACTTTAAGATTATGAAGTTAGTCTGCCTTGTTGGAGCAGACACTCTGTTGTTTCTCTTTAAAAATTTTATAATGTTAGTTTTTATATTTAGGTTTTATATCCATTTCTCATTTTTGTTTTTACAAGATGCAAATTTTGTTTAATGCAGGAAGGAAAATCTAAATACAGTATTTTGCAATGTTTTTGTAAAGAGAACAGTATTATATCATACCAATGAAATATAATAAATGAAATTCTGTCTCATCTGTTAGATGACACTTTTCGTAGTAACCACTATTACGAACCAATATTTCACCACACAACAGCCAGAGTGATCCTATCACCCCTCTGCTCAAAACACTCCAATCTACACAGAGTGAAAAGCCAGAGACCTCGCAATTACGTGCGCACATCCGGTCTCCCCTACGTCTTTGGCTTCATCTCCTACTGTTCTCATTCCTCTCTAGCTTCACTGGCCACCTCCTCCTTCCTCTTGATTCTGTCAGACATATGCCTGCCTTAGCCTTGCCTTGCCTTTTCCCTCTACTTAGACAGCTTTCTCCAGATACTGCCATGGCTCCCTCCCTCAACTCATTAGAAGTCTTTGCATAAATGTCATCTTCTCAATGAGGCCTAGCCTGACCACCACATATAATTTGTAACTTCCCTCACCTCTGGCATAGTCCATCCCTTTATCTTCTTTTATTTATTTCCCCACAGGACATACCTCCTTCCAATAGCAGTGGCCCTCACTATTTGAACTCTTGCTATCCAAATATGTACTGTAAATACCTGTAAAAATTTCTGTCCCAATGGCATTATTTGAATTGCAAACCCGATAAATCCAATCTGCGTGTGCAGGTAACAGGACACAGAGTGCAGGGCAGTCACAGGATCACAGTGAGCACTGGCACTTTTAAAGCATGGTGCACTACTGTTCTCATCTTTCCTACCCTTCTCCAAAGATTTGCTCTTCATGGGGCCCAGTACTTGCTTCTTCCAGGTGTTGGGGACACTACCAACTTGGGTCCAATTTCAAAATTATCTTTAGTATCTTCACATACCATCTTTAAGCTATGTAACAGTATATCTTCATTTGCGATATAGAAGCAAAACGAACTATATCTGATACAATATCATTACAGCATATAAAAATACACATTAAGGAGTATTTAATGCATTAAAAATTAGGTTCCTTAGTGTTCTATTTATTTATTTGAAAGAGAGAAAGCGCCCACTCCAGAGACAGCATGAGTGGGGATGGCGGGGAGGGAGAAGCAGATTCCCTGCTGAGTGAGAAGCCTGACTTGGGTCTGGATCCCAGAGCCCTGGGATCGTGACCTGAACAGAAAGGCAGACGTTTAACCAACTGAGCTACTCAGATGCTCTGGTTCCTAGTGTTTTAAACGTCTCTTTTAAAAATAAGATTATTGGTGAATGGTCACATAGATATTTAAGAGTGTTGTAGTAATATCTGAGGAAATAGGTGGAGGTTTCTTGGGTATCTGACAATTCATTGTTATTTTTCCCATTTAAAGAATGGAAGATAGGCTGCTGCCATCCAACATGTTTCCCAGATGGATGAGATTTCAAGGAAAGTCTGTAGATAATGTTCTTATTTATTATGTTTGTTGTCTCTTTCCTTCTACTACAATGATTCTTAAACTTTTCAGTCTCAGAATCTTTTTTTTTTTTTTTTAAAGATTTTATTTATTTGACAGGGAGAAACACAGCGAGAGAGGGAACACAAGCAGAGGGAATCGGGAGAAGCAGGCTTCCTGCCGAGCAAGGAGCCCGACGTGGGGCTCGATCCCAGGACCCTGGGATCATGACCTGAGCCGAAGGCAGACGCTCAACGACTGAGCCACCCAGGCGCCCCTCTCAGAATCTTTTTACACTCAAAAATTATATACCCAAATAGCTTTTGTTTATATAGGTACATCTATCAATATTTACCACATTAGAAATTATAACAGATAATTAAATGTATTATATGTATTAATTCACTTAAAAATAATAAACTTTCATGTGTTTACATAAAAACATTTTTTGTGAAAAATATCTTTTCCAAAACAAAAACAATTTAGCAAGAAGGTGGCATGGTTTTTTAAAATAACCATTTTACTGGGATATAATTCAAATACTACACAATTCACCCATTTAAATTGTACAATTCAGTGGCTTTTAGGATATTCAGAGTTGTGCAAACATTACCACAATCAATTCTAGAACATTTTCATCATCCCCAAAAGAAACCCCATACTCTTTAGCTGTCACCCTACTAACTTTCTCATCCTCTGCACCCCAGCTCTAGGCAACCACTAATTTACTTTCTGACTCTATCAATTTACCTACTGTGGACATTTCATTTAATGGAATCGTACAATATGTGGTCTTTTGCTCCTGACTTTCATTTATTTACCACAATGTTTTCAAGGTTCATCCATGTTGTAGCATAGTTATACTTTATTTTTGTTAATTGCCAAAAAATATCCCACTGCATTGATATACCACCTTTTACATATCCATTCCTCAGTTAGTGGACTTGGCTTGCTTCCAATTTTTAGGTATTATCAATAGATGCTGCAATGAGCATTTATGTGCAAGGTTTTATATGGACATGTTTTCATTTTTCTTGGGTACCATCTAGGAGTGGAATTGCTGGGTCATCTGGTAACTCTATGTCACACCTTTTCAGGAACTGCCAGTCTGTTTCCAAGGTGGCTACATCATTTTACATTCTCAACAGCAGTATGAAGGCGAGGGCATACTTTTACATTTCTGCAAATCTCTCTCTCTTTCTAAAAATTAATTAATTAATTAGTATTAACATATAATATATTATTTGCTTCAGGGGGACAGGTCTGTGATTCATCAGGCTTACACAATTCACACACTCACCATAGCACATACCCTCCCCAATATCCATAACCCGTCCACCCTATCCCTACCTCCCCCACCCCCCAGCAACTCTCGGTTTGTTTCCTGAGATTAAGGGTCTCTTATGGTTTGTCTCCCCCCTGATTCTATCTTGTTTCATTTCTTTCCCTCCCTACCCCCCATGACCCCCCCACCGTACCTCTCAAATACCTCATATCAGAGAGATCATATGTTAATTGTCTTTCTCTGATTGACTTATTTAACGTCTGGCTAGTAGAAGACAATTGGATTCCCCTACCTGCTTCTGTATTCAATTTGTTGCAAAATATTATTTTGCCTGAGTATATGAAAAAAATCCAGACTCAAGAAGATATGAAGTTTAAAAAAGGAGGAGGCTTTGTAGCATTGTCATATATTAAAATTAACAGAAAAAAGACAACAGTGGAAAAACTGGGAAATCTGAATAAAGTCTTTTTTTTTTTTTTTAAAGATTTTATTTATTTGACAGACAGAGAGACAGTGAGAGAGGAAACACAAGTAGGGGGAGTGGGAGAGGGATAAGCAGGCTTCCCACTGAGTAGGGAGCCTGATGTGGGGCTTGATCCCAGGACTCTGGGATCATGACCTGAGTGGAAGGCAGACGCTTAACGACTGAGCCACCCAGGCGCCCCATGAATAAAATCTTTAATTTAGTTAACAATATTGTACCAATGATAATTTCTTAGTTTTGATAGATGTACCATGGCTAAAAAAGATGTTAACATTGGGAAAAGCTGGGCAGAGGGAATACAGGAACTCTGTACTATCCCTGCATCTCTCCTGAAAATTTAGAATTATTTCAAAATAAAATGTTAAAAATAAAAATCAAATCCATTGGTCTATTTTGTTCTTTGAATGGACCTTTTACCTAGCATGATTTTGTAACATCATGCATTGGTCATTTGGAAACTGAGTTAGGCAAACCTTTCAAATGTTACACACTTTTTATTATATAATTTTAAAATTATCATTACTATCACCACTGATCTCTTCAGAAAAGTCCTTAAGAAATGGGAAGCTGTGAAGCTTACAGTGACAAATACATTTTCTAATTCTAATTTTGAAAATTCTAATTTTCACTTGAAAGATCAAATTTTATTTATCATTGGCCAAAATATTCTCCGTTGTTTCCCTTGAAGTGATAGGTTCACTTTGCTCATTTTCAAGAAAGTATCTTCCTAGTAGCTGAGTCTGAATAACCAGTTTGTCTATAAGGCCTGCTTTCACTTAAAAATGGTGTTCCAGGGTGCCTGGGTGGCTCAGTCGTTAAGCGTCTGCCTTCAGCTCAGGTCAGATCCCAGGGGCCTGGGATCGAGCCCCGCATCGGGCTCTCTGCTCTGCAGGAAGCCTGCTTCTCCCACTACCAGTCCCTCTGCTTGTGGTCCCTCTCTCGCTGTGTTTCTCTCTGTCAAATAAATAAAAATCTTTAAAAAAAAAAGGTGTTCCATTAAAAAAAGAGAGAGCACTCACCCGAACATTGGGGGGGGGAGGGACAGGGAGAGAGAGAATCTTAATCAGGCTCCATGTCCAGTGCAGAGCCTTGGTGCAGGGCTCCATCTCATGACCCAAGATCATGACCTGAGCTGAAATCAAGGGTCAGACAATTAAATGACTAGGCCACCCAAGTGCCCCCAAAAGCAGCTATTTTAATTCACAACTGAATTGCAGAAGTATTGGTTCAAGACAAGAGCAGACTTCACTATGAAGCAGAAGTGCTTTATGCATGTTTGGGGCACCTGGGAGGCTCAGAAACCAATTCTTGATTTCAACTTGGGTCATGATCTCAGGGTTATGAGATCAAGCCCTGTGTCAGGCTCCCACTCAGCGGAAAGTCTGCTTAAGATTCTCTGTCTCCCGGGTCGCCTGGGTGGCTCGGTCGTTAAGCGTCTGCCTTCGGCCCAGGTCAGATCCCAGGGGCCTGGGATCAAGCCCCGCATCGGGTTCTCTGCTCGGCGGGAAGCCTGCTTCTCCTGCTACCATTCCCTCTGCTTGTGTTCCCTCTCTCGCTGTGTTTCTCTCTGTCAAATAAATAAAATCTTAAAAAAAAAAAAAAAAAAAAGATTCTCTGTCTCCCTCTTCTCCCACCCCCCAACCCGTCCCCATGCACTCTCTCGCAAATAAATAAATTTAAAAAAAAAGTGCTTTATTCATGTTTCCCATTTCTGTTTTATCCCCTCACTGCTGTATCCCCTGTGCCTAGAGAAATGCTTTGCATATAATAGATGGTCAATAAAAATGTATTAAATGAGGGGCGCCTGGGTGGCTCAGTCGTTAAGCGGCTGCCTTCGGCTCGGGTCATGATCCCGGGGTCCTGGGATCGAGCCCCACATCGGGCTCTCTGCTCGGCAGGAAGCCTGCTTCTCCCGCTACCATTCCCTCTGCTTGTGTTCCCTCTCTCACTGTGTTTCTCTCTGTCAAATAAATAAAATCTTTAAAAAAAAAAAATGTATTAAATGAGGGGCGCCTGGTGGCTCAGTGGGTTAAAGCCTCTGCCTTCGGCTCAGGTCATGATCCCAGGGTCCTGGGATAGAGCCCCACATCGTGCTCTCTGCTCAGGAGGGAGCCTGCTTCCCCCTCTCTCTCTGCCTGCCTCTCTGCCTACTTGTGATCTCTCTCCTCTCTGTCAAATAAATAAATAAAATCTTTAAAAAAATTTAAAAAAATGTATTAAATGAATAAATGAATAAACAAGTCACTAGATAAATGAATCTGATAACATCTGTAATTACTTCAGATGCCTGGAAGTAAAGCAATAAAAATTAAGGATATGTATAGTTTTTTGTTATAATTTTAAATTTTACAGAATGTTAAATATTTAATCAGGAAATAAAGGAAATTATTTCTTTTGGTAAAGGCATTTGACTACAGGGATGGCAAAAGCAGTGGGGAACTTTCCAAACCACACCAACAGTGTTTGCATTGGAAAGCAACAGCTTTTAGCAAAGGCAACAATTCCTAAAAACTGGAACCCTGCCCATGACCTAGAAATGGGTGCAAAATCAGGACAGTAAGCAAAGACACTGAAAGTCTCTACTTACATATCATTGCCCCATACTTGCTTTTTCAATGCAGGGTGCCTGGGAATGATTTTTTTTTTTTTTAAGATTTTATTTATTTATTTGGTAGAGAGAGAGAGATCACAAGTAGGCAGTCAGGCAGAAAGTCAGGCAGAGAGAGAGGGAGAAGCAGGCTTCCTGCCGAGCAGAGAGCCCGATGCGGGGCTCATGAGAACATGACCTGAGCCGAAGGCAGAGGCTTTAACCCACTGAGCCACCCAGGTGCCCCAAAATGCTTTAAGTTTTGAGGACTAAATTAAGATAATGTATTTGTGTCGGAAAGAAAGCTGAGAACCTCAGGGTATGGTACACGTACTGTGAGTGCTACAGACATGGATTCCAACGAAGCCAGTATTAGAATAATAAACTGTTGCATCACAGCTGATCTAGCTAATAAAATATGCTGGTTAGTAAGGAGTTACCATATAGTTCACTACTTTTCAATGAGTAAGAATTTTTCACTAAATACACCACTCTTAAGTTGAAGAATCCAATCATTATTTAATGACTTCAGAATCTCAATGAGCTCTAGGGAGTCATGGAAGGACTTAACAGTTAAGGAAGGCCTAGTAGTAGTTTAATGACTATATATAAATTACCTGCTCTTTAGTTTCTAGTACTACTTCTGCCACCTGGTAATTAGCTGGCAACAGGTAAATTCCCTAATCCTCCCATAGTTCAGTTCTCCTGAACTCCTGAAGTTCTTCCTGGATTTCAGGAATGCTTAGAGCATGAACATTTGTGAAATATTTTGGGTCCCTTGAAATTACTGAGTAAGTATAAGGATTTTAATGGGTGGATTACCCAAAAGTTAAAATATTCCAGTAAAATTTTAATTGCCAAGTCAGAAACAATAATCTATAAATTTCTTCTACCTTAGAGAAAACCTCCAAAGTTCTCCTCCAACCCATGCATTTGCTTGGACCCAGAAACCCTGGGAGTGAGACTGAAACAGGCACTGGCCACCACAGCAATTTCTGAATCATTTATCAAACACTTCACATCTGTGTCACCTGATCGTCAGACCAATCCTGTTAGATATGCAAGACAGGAAGGACCAAGTTTTAAATTTTCAGACAAAGAAACTAAGGTTTAAAGAAGCTGAGTGGTTTAACTAAGAGACAGAACTGGGACTCATTTAGTTCTCTTGAACTCAGTCATTTTATACTATTGTTTCTTGCTTGGCTGAGAAGGAAGGGAAGGAGGGAAGGAGGGAAGGAGGGAAGGAGGGAAGGAGGGAAGGAGGGAAGGAGGGAAGAGGAAGGCCCCCAGCAGTATTTCTGGAGTCCCAACAGCAGGCAAAAAGTTATCCAGGTTCTTTGGACCCTGAAAAAACAATCTTGCTCAACTCACCTGTAGCTTCACAGCAATGACCACTGAGTTAAGATCTTTGTCCATTTCTTTTAGCATGACAAGTTTCTTCAGGGTCAAGCTGAACAGCCTAGAAAAATTTTGAGAAAGACAATCCAGTCAAACATAAGGAACGAGAAAGGTGATAGATGATGTTGGGGAAACACTGCTTTACCTAAAGAAAGAAAGAATGTTAGAATGCCAATCTGTGTCCCTCTTTAGTAAAAGAGCACCCTCCTGTTTAATTCTGATACTTAAGAATTGTCGAACGGTACATTATTCCATGAACCTCTGTGGATATCCAATTATCTCAAGCTAAAACTTACAGACTTTTCTACTTCTGATACGAGGGAGCAATTTCTGCAGGGAGAGGGGTAAGTATACCAAGGGCAGGTGCACATGTGTATTTTGCCTCTCCAGTCCCTCTTCCACTTTATATCTAATCACACCTGAAACATTTACAGATGTAAATATGTAGCAACCAGGAGAAATTCTACACAAACAAAACAGATAGCATTTGCAGGAAATGACTGAAATGGCCACGATCTGGATTTCGGCTGAAATGTGTTTCAGGTATGCAGGAAATCTTCAGTGCCACAATGAGGAAGTTCCCTCACTTGCGAGAGGTAGGACCGTCCCTTGCTCCGGAGGCAGCAACTGCAATCTGACCTTGCCTTACCAAGACAGGGCCACTTGGTCTTCTAGTAGGAGTTGGGAGGGAAACTTTATTCTGCCTTTCTGCTTCTGGTTTGACTGGTTCAAGTCCAGAACATTCTCTTCCTTGGAGAGGCTCTGGTGAATCACACAAAGGATGCTGCTTACCACAGTCATAACAAGTCCTCAGAATTAGATTCCATTTTATGCTTCCTCTCTCTCCAGTGCTGTAGCTCTCTTGCCCTTGCCTTCTGTCTTACCTCTCTCCACTCCTTCTTCACGCTTTAAGCTCCAGTCATACTGAATTTCTTTCAGGTCCTTGGATGCCCCTCTGGGCCTTCTACCAAAGGGCTGAGCACAACAGTATAGTTGCTCAGCAATCTGTTAAAAACAATTTCATAATTCCCTAATTCCTCCTCAGCCATCGACTCCCTCATCTGTACTCCTGAAACACACTCAGATTTGTTAAACAGGAATCACCTGGGTTCATGCTTCCTCCTCCAAAATCTCCCCCTCAATGCCTACCCTCAGCATTATGTTTCTCTTTTCCCTTCAGAGGAGAGATGTGCTGATCCAAAAGGACCTCTGGTTCTGCCAACACCAAAGGATTATTATGTTCCACATCAATGGCTATTAAGAAATGTAACTACATTGTTCAACTGATTTTCAAGCCTTATGGGAAAGGAAGGGAACATGACTGGCTGGACAAATGGAAGACACTGGATATTTTGTTCTTCATCGAAGGCTGCTAATTATGAATGCTTTTGATGGGTTAGGTCTTTGTTTCTTTCCAAAGAAAACATTTTCTACCCTCAGTCTGATCTGCTGGTGCTGAATAAACTCACTGCAAGATAGAAAGAGTCGCAGGAATACATCTGAGACACGTGCTTCTTCCCCTTTGCTTGTGATCCTTCTCCACTCTTTTATATACTCCACACATTTAGTGAGCATCTCCTGTGTTCTGAGCACCGGATTAGTTGTTAGAATCATAGAAGATGTGGTCCTTAGCCTCATGGAGATGACACAACCCAGATGGGAAGAAAAGTAATGACTTCTATTATGTAAACTCCTTGTCCTCAGCTCTTTCATGTCCCGTAAGGCTCTGGACTATCTTTCTTTTATATAACACGTAAAAATTGTAGGATAATATGGCAGAATTTTGTTAGGAAGGAATAGCACATCACAGCCAATAAATGTTTATTGAACAAATAAATAAACCTTTATGCCACAGCACCTTATGTCAACAAGAAAGCCAAGGATGATTTAATACCTTAGGTAACAAAGCAACAGCAAGACTGGATATGCTTAGTGTTTGCTTAGAAACCAGACACACCACACTGATTTCCATTCTTTTGGCAATCAGTTCAATAGATCTTTTTATGTGTTTGTTTTTAATGGTACGACTCAAAGGGATATGGGGACTTAAATGCATTCTAGTTCTTCAAAGTATAAGAAAAATGTCTATGGCTCATTAAGCATCTACCATGTACCGGTTGCTTGATATATATATTATTTTATGTAAGTCTCACAATAATTCTATGAGGTGAGCAACAAGCTCATTTTACAGATGAAGATGCCAGAAGGATTAAGAGATTTGACCAAGATCACACAAAAAGTAGTTGAGCCAAGATGCAAATTTAGGCTTGTCTTAGTCCAGAACCCAATTTAAGTTACTACAAGACACTTTATTAGAAAGTTAGAAGAAGTTATTTAATTACAAGTAAATATTTTCAACATATATTTTAATAAAACAGAATAACGCCAAGGAAATAAGATACATTTCTCTTTAAACCCAGACTCGCACACAGTTGACTGTTAAGTCCCAGACAGTTCCGAGGATAACTAATCCTGAGCCTGCTGAGATGTTCTGATTGGAGGTGTTACAATTCATAAGAGGCTGCGGTAGATTCTGATCCTAGGTTTTCTTGTTACTCTATGTTTTATTGGTTGGGTACTTCTTAAGCAGTTGAAATACAGAATCCAGGGCCTAAACAGAAGGGTCCTTCCCTGATCACACTTCTGTCTTAATAATTCCAAGTGCTGGTGAAGACGTGGCATAACCAGAGTGCAAAATCACACAATCGTTCAAGAAAACCATTTGGTAGTTTATTAGTAGACATTAATTATATTCCTATTCCTATGCCTAGCTGCTCCCAAGAGAACCCAAGAACAAAGAGTCTGAGATCATGACGTGAACTGAAGGTAGCTGCCTAACTGACTGAGTCACCTAGGTGCCCCACTTCTAGCTATTCTATTAGGATAGAATGAAGGAAAGCGAAGGCGAGAAGGGAAAAGCTGAGTTAGAAGGCAACTGTCAGGGACACCTGGGTGGCTCAGTCGTTAAGCGTCTGCCTTTGGCTCAGGTCATGATCCCAGAGTCCTGGGATCGAGTCCCACATCGGGCTCCTTGCTTGGCGGGAAGCCTGCTTCTTCCGCTACCACTCCCTCTGCTTGTGTTCCCTCTCTCGCTGTGTTTCTCTCTGTCAAATAAATAAAATCTTAAAAAAAAAGAAGGCAACTGTCATAGTGCAAGCAAGTCTACTAGTGGTTTAGGGGTGGTAGAAGCACAGCAGCAAGGAAGGTGGTAAAAAATGGTTTGGGTTTTGGATATACTACTGAAGATACAGGTCAGCTCTTGGGTTTTTGGCCTGATGATCTGGAAAGGTGGGGTTACCTATCATTAACTGAGATGGGGAAAACTCTGGATAAGGCAGGTTTGAGGAGTTTAAGGTCAAGACTTCAATTCTGGACACTTTAAGAGTGAAATGTCTATTAGACTTCTAAGCAGACATGTTGAGTAGAGAGTTAGTTGTACAAGTTTGTCTCCAGACTGGAAACATCAATATGCAGGTGGCATACAAATGGAATTGAAAGTCACAAGGCCAGATGAGATGATCCACAGAATGAGGACATATACAAAGAGAAGTGCTCCAGGGTTAAGCTCAAGAATACTTCACCATTAAAGACAGACGTGAAGGCGATGTACTAGCGAAGGTGAGCAAGAAGGATCAACCAGGGAGGTGGGGGAACACCAAATAAATGTGATATTCTAGAAGCCAAGACAGAATGGTTGGCTGTATCAAATGCTGCTGATAGGTCAAGACAAAGACTGAGAAGAGATGACTGAATTTAGTCACATGGACCTTAACAAGAGCAGTTCCACAGAATAGTGAAAATGAAGGCCTAATTGGAATGAATTTGAGAGAGGATGGGAGGAAAGATACTAGAGAGAGCAAATATAAAGACACAAATCTGTGGGATACCTGGGTGGCTCAGTCAGTTAAGCATCTGCCTTCGGTTCAGGTCATAGTCCTGGGATCAAGTCCCGCATTGGGCTCTTTGCTCAGCAGAGAGTCAGCTTCTCCCTGTCTGCTGCTCCCCCTGCTTGTGCTCACTCTTTCTCTCCCTGACAAATATAAAATACAATCTCAAAAAAAAAAAAAAGACACAAATCCATTTCAATCCTAGTTCCACTCCAATATCCTGAGTAGTAAACTTTTTGTCCAACAGAAAATACAGTACAAGCCACAAGTGTAACTTTCCTTTCTGGTGGTCTGTAATTTCGCTATGTGCTAGAAGAGGGTACCCAACTGAGAAGCCCCAGTAAAAATCTGAGCACTAGGTCTCTAATGAGCTTCCCTGGTAACATTTCTTAGTGGTCAGAATTCAGTGTATATTGTGTGACTCCATTGGGAGAAGAATCTTAAAGGCCTGCACCTGGTTTTGCCCATGTACCCTTTCTCTTCGCTGACTTCGCTTTTGTACCCTTTTGCAGAAATAAATCATAGCTGTGACTATGACTGTGTATTCTGAGTCCTGTGAGTCCTCTTAGGAATCATTGCACCCAGCGTTGGTCCTGTAGAACACCAACACAGAGTGGGTGCGAAGGGATAATTACAAAAGGGTACTAATATTGGGGTGATGGATATGTTCATTATCTTAATTGTGGTGATGGTTTCACAAGTATGTATTTATGTCAAAACTTGTCAAATTGTACACTTTAAAAATGTGCAGTTAATTATATGTCAATACTTCAATAAAATTGTTTTTTTAAATATTTTATTTATTTGAGAGAGAGACAGAGAATGCACACGGGCGCAAGACAGTATGGGCAGGGGAAGGGGGCAGAGGGAGGAGAAACCAACTCCCTGCTGAGCAAGAAGCCTGACATGGTGCTCGATCTCAGGACCTTGGGATCATGACCTCAGGTGAAGGCAGACACTTAACCAAGTGAGCCACCCAGATGCCCCTAAAGTGTTTTTTCTTCTTTAAAGATTTTATTTATTTATTTGAGAGAGAGAATGAGAGAGAACATGAGAGGGAAAGGGTCAGAGAAGCAGACTCCCTGCTGAGCAGGGAGCCTAATTTGGGGTTCCATCCCAGGACTCCAGGATGATGACCTAAAACGAAGGCAGTCGTTTAACCAACTGAGCCACCCAGGTGCCCTGTTTCTTCTTTTTAAAGGAAGGTTCTACCCAGTGTCCTAGAGTCTGCTAATAAACTATAGATGCCTATCCAGCATCTGTTTTCCCCTTCCTACTTAATAACACAGCACCAATTTTCAGCTGAGCATGTAGCTTCTTAACATAAAAGAGCATGCTTTCCAGTTTCTTTTGCTGCTAGGTGAGAACACATGGCTAAAATGTGGTCAATGTGTAAGTGGACGTATTAGGTGGGACTTATGGGAAGATTTTTTTAAAGGGAGTCCATTCACCTGACAGATCAGATCCTTTTACCTTCTTTCGGTCTGCAATGCAGGCTGATGGCTTTAGCTCCTGCAACTAACTTGGACCATGAGGAAACCCTGATAATTCAAGCCATGTGTCAGGAATGTAAATTAGAAAGAGAGAAGTTAGGACCCTTGATGACACACACCATAAGAGCTACGGTATGTAGCTGTGAACTATTTGTCTCTGGATTTGTCATTTTTTTAAGTGAGAAAGAAATAAACTGCTATCTTACATAAATATCTTCTTTTGAATTTGTTGTTGTTGTGTTGTTATATGCTCGTAAACTTATTTTTAAGTGATATACCAGGAACAGACTCCCAAGGTGTTAGGGTTCAGTCAACAGCTCTCAAATACTTCTGAGAGGATCAGCTGAATTATCCCCAAAGTCATTTTATTTATTTAAAGTTTATTTATTTTTGTTTATTGATTGATTTTTAGCAATCTTTACACTCAATATGGGGCCCAAACTCATGACCCCGAGATCAAGAGTCCCATGCTCAGGACACCTGGGTGGCTCAGTCGGTTCGACATCTGCCTTCAGCTCAGGTCATGATCCCAGGGTCCTAGGATCGAGTCCCACATTGGGCTCCTTGCTCAGCGGGGAGCCTGCTTCTGCCTCTGCCTACTGTTCTCCCTGCTTGTGCTTGCTCTCTCCCTGACAAATAAATAAAATCTTACAAAAAAAAAAAAAAAAAGGAAAAGGAAAAAAGGCTTCCTGTCTGTAACTGTCTCACAAAGAAATCAGATGGAACTAGGCATTGTTCAGATGGGAAAACACTAAAGAATGAGAAAAACTCAGACCCAAACAAAAAACATAACCTAGGAATAGGCTTTGGCATGTTTTATTCCCTAGCCATAGGATGTGACTTTCTGTGAAGCAGAGGTACATAAGTTTATAAGTAAACCCCTAATTTTCAGTTATTTAGCTTTACTGTTTACTTTGGGGATAAAAATACCAATTACTTGCACATATCAACAAAATTATAACATTTCCCCCCTTTCTACAATTTCCTTGATGATAATCTTCTGGAGGGGAAAGAACTTTAAATATGGGGGAGGTTGGGGGTCTTGCTATTAAAACTACACATAAAAATTCTAATGTCTGCAGCTCCTTCAGTAATTTAGAACAGACTTAAATGTAAGTTTATCATCTATAAAACAGAATTGCTATGTGAACTAACAAGTGTGAGAAGTACCTAAGTATAGAGCCTGGCATCAGAAGTATTGAAAAAAGTTAAGTGGCTTCCTTAACCTTTGCTCAAAAGAACCCTATATACCATCAGCATCTGACATGTACTAGTCACTTAAATTATAGTCCTTCAGTATGACAGCCCCTTAATCCATGTATTTCAGTGATAGAGGCAGAAGTGGTGTGTGGGAACAAAACAAAAACTCTCCCAATTTCGGTCCAGCCAAAAATAAGTGATCTGAGTCAGGGGCAAGAACCAATAAAGTATATTAAAACAAAAATATATCTGAGGGAGACTCCCAACACAAGCATGGTTGAATATTAGGGAATTATTAATACATTTTATCACATTAATAAGTTTGAAAAAATGCAATTACCTTATGAGATGCTAAAAAGGCATTTGATAAATTCAACATACATTCCTAATTTTATTTTTTAAAAAGATTTATTTATTTTAGAGAAAGTGCAAGTGAGAGAGTGTGTGTTAGGGGGAAGGATAAAGGGAGAGAATCTTAAGCAGACTTCCCATTGAGTGTGGAGCTGATGCAGGGCTGGATTTTACAACTCACGAGATCATGACCTGAGCTGAAACCAAGAGTCATGCTTTCAACCAACTGAGCCACCCAAGTGCCCCTATGTTCCTAATTTTAAAAAAGACCCTTAGGGGGCGCCTGGCTGACTCAGTCTTTAGAGCATGGGACTCTTGATCTCAGGGTTGTGAGTTCAAGCCCCATGCTGGGTGTACAGATTCCTTAAAAAATTTTTTTTATAAAAATTAATTTTAACATCAATAGAAAAATACTTCCCTAAAATAAACTTAAAAAAAACATATACTTTCCATAAATAGTCAGCATCAGGAGCAAAGATGAGAGATGGCAGCATTCCTTCTGAAGACAGGAGCAATACAAGGGCCTATCTCTGCTATTCTTCCTCTTTTTTTTTTTTTTTTTAAGATTTTTGTTTATTTACTTGATAGAGAGAGAGAATGAGAGAGAGCATGAAAGGGGAGAAGGTCAGAGGGAGAGGTAGACTCCCCATGGAGCTGGGAGCCCTGATGTGGGACTGGATCTGGGAACTCTGGGATCATGACCTGAGCCGAAGGCAGTGGCTTAACCCATTGAGCCACCCAGGCGCCCTAGGTGGTTAAAATAATTAGAAATAAATGATACTGGGGCACCTGGTGGCTTAGTCAGTTAAGCATCCAACTCTTGGTTTCAACTCAGTTCAAGATCTCAGGGTCGTGAGACTGAGCCCCACATTGAGCTCTGCACTCCACACAAAGTCTGCTTGAAATCCTCTCCCTCTGCCCCTCTCCCTGTGCTCACTCTCTCTCTAAATAAAATAAAATAAAATAAAAT
>CM053613.1:4150608-4176307 GCA_028646535.1 Procyon lotor
ACTGTAGTATTCAAGGGGGAAATGATTTTGTAATTAACTCCAAAATACTACAGAAAGAATTTTAATAATTGTTCAATCTAGGAGATGAATATACATGGGGGTTGATTAAACCCTTCTCCCTACTTTTCTGTAGGTTTAAAAAATTTTATAGTAGGGGCCCCTGGGTGGCTCAGTTATTAAGCCTCTGCCTTCGGCTTGGGTCGTGGTCCCGGGGTCCTGGGATCGAGCCCCACATCGGGCTCCCTGCTCGGCAGGAAGCCTGCTTCTTCCGCTACCACTCCCTCTGCTTGTGTTCCCTCTCTCGCTGTGTTTCTCTCTGTCAAATAAATAAAATCTTAAAAAAAAAAAAAATTCATAGTAGAAAGAAAGGAAGAAAGAGAAAGAAAGAAGAAAGAAAGAGAAAGAAAGAAGAGAGACGAAATAGGGAGGGAGGGAAGATGGAAGGGAAGGAGGAAGGAAGGGAGGAAGAAAGGGAAGACAGAAGAGTAAAGGAAGAGGAGTTAATCTAGTAGGATATTAACATGCATTCTAAAGCCCAAATGAAAACATCGTGGTACTGGGAAAAGAATAAACAAAGAGATCAACAGAAGGAACAGAGTCCAAAATTAGACCCAAGTATAAACAAAAATTTAATGTATGCAAGAAATAGATGAGTTACTCAATTAATAAATAGTATTGGAAAACTGGCTATTTGAATAAAAACAAGGATGGCTCTCTATCTCACCCCTTACAGAATTGTATGCACAGACCAAATATATTTTAGAATTGAGGGGTAATTAAAATTCGGGAAACAAAAACTGACAGTTTACCACCAAAAGACTGTCATTATTGTGTATTATTTATCTATTGCTATGTAACAAAACAAATGGCTTAAAATAGTATACATTTATTATCTCACAGTTTCTGTGTGTCAGAAATTCAGAAGCATCTGAGTTGGATGGCCCTGGCTTAGGGTTTCTCATGAGGCTGCAGTCAAGATGTTGGCCAGGGCTGCAATTCATCTTGCCCACAGCTGCAGGATCTTCTTCCCAGATGGCTTATTACAAGATTACAAGTACTGGCAGTTGACAGGTGGCCACAATTCCTCTCCCAGGGCTGAGTCACAATCTCATGACATAGCAGCTGGCTTCCCCCACAGAGTGAATGTTCCAAGAAAGAGCGAGGCAAAGGGAGCAGCGCATTTTATGACCCAGCCTCAGAAGTCACATTCCATCATTTCCGGAATGTCCTCCTGCTTACACAGGTCAGCCCTATTCAGTGTAGGAGGGAACCACTTAAGGGTGTGACTCCCCAGGAGGGGAAATCACTGCGGGTGCCCTGGGAGGTGGTTTGAACATTAATGCTACTTTTTTTTTTTTTAAAGATTTTATTTATTTGACACAGAGAGAGAGATCACAGGTAGGCAGAGAGGCAGGCAGAGAGAGGGGGAAGCAGGCTCCTTGCTGAGCAGAGAGCCTGATGTGGGGCTCGATCCCAGGCCCCTGAGATCATGATCTGAGCTGAAGGCAGAGGCTTTAACCCACTGAGCCACCTGGGTGCCTCTTAATGCTACTTCTTAAGGATAACTAAAAATAAGAAAATGGTCCTAAAAGATCAAGGATAGGAAGAGAAATGTAGACAAAGAAAATTATAAAATTGTAGGTAAATTTAAACAAACATGGCTAATATGAAACAAGAATGCCTATGGTTGATTTAACACTGTAAATATTATAGCATGCATATGACAGGAATTGACTCAAGTTAGAATTTTTTAAAGGTCCTTGAATTATTTCAGAGGGAAAAATGGAAAACATTAAACTTCTTTTTTTTTTAAGATTTTATTTATTTGTCAGAGAGAGAGAGAGAGAGAGCTCGAGCACACAAACAGGGGGACTGGCAGGCAGAGGGAGAAGCAGGCTCCTCACTGAACAGGGAGCCAGATGTGGGATTAGATCCCAGGACCCTGGGATCATGATCTGAGCCAAAGGAAGACGCTTAACTGACTGATCCACCCAGACGTCCCCTAACATTAAACTCTCCTAAGGTTTTACATTCAACGTTTGAGAGTAATTACCAAGAAAGTAAAAACTGAATACCTGTCTTTCAAACTTGTACTGTATATGGAATGTGAGAAAAACCCTCCCACCAATTCAAAAGGAAACAAAGAAAAAGGGTTAAAAAAAGAATAATATTAATGAAACATTATATATCAAAACTGAGGAGATTCTTAGAGGAAATTTTATTTCATTATTATTTTTTTGGAGGAAACAAAACTCTTACATGGTTATATTAGATAAGAAGAAATGCTGAAATTAATGAACTAAGCAGCCTTTAGGACATTTAAAGAAAAAGAACAGTTAAATAAATCCAAACATCTGGGGGCATTTGGGTGGCTTAGTCGGTTGAGTGTCGGACTTGTGATTTCGTCTTAGGTCATGATCTCAGGGCAGTGAGACGGAGCCTCATGTTGAGCCCTGTGTGGTGTTCCATGCTCTACTGGCAGTCTGCTTGAGGTTCTCTCTCTCCGTGCCCCTCCCCTGCTTGTGATCTCTAAAATAAATAAATAAAATCTTAAAAAAAAAAAACAAAAAAAACCCTTAAAGCCAAACACCTAAAAGAAAATGGAAAAGATAAAACCTATTTTATAAAATAGAAAATAAAATATATGTCTTAGTAATAAAATTTAGAAATCTGGAATTGTTTTTAAAAGGATATACTCCAGATAAAGCAGAGATTCACAAGAGAATTCCGCAAACCACTTATGCAAATAAAGATGGAAACTTAGATGAAAAAGGCAGATTCCTAAAAAAACCAACATAGCATACAAGACTAGGGAAGCTGGAGATCACCTGAATGGTCCTATAACCAATGAAGACACTGAGCAGTAATTTTTAGCTCTTCTATGAAAGAAAACACCAGGTCTGGATAATTTTTAGAGGTGAATTCTATCAAACATTCAAGGAAGAGATAATTTTAACCTTATATACATTTTCCAGAGGATCAAAAAAGGGGAACACTTTCCAATTCTTTTCATAAAATTAATACAGGTCCTTATTACCCAAGAAAGAAAAATTAAAGGCCAATCTAATTTACAATCATAAATATTAGCAAACTAAACCTAGTAATGTCTACTAAAAAATATACCATGACCCATCTGGGTTAAATACACAAATATAAGGATGCCTTAGCATGAGAAAACCTAATGTAGGGGCCTCTGGGTGGCTCAGTTGGTTGGGCCTCTAACTCGATTTTGGCTCAGGTCTTGATCTCAGGGTCAGGCTCTGTGCTGGGCATGGAGCCTACTTAGGATTCTCTTTCTCCCTCTGTACCCCTAACCCCTGCTCTTCCTCCCTGCCTGCCTTTCTCTCAAATAAATATTTAAAAAAAAAAGAAAAAGAAAAGAAAAAATATTCCTTGACATAAAGGATATGCACCAAAAATCTACAGCAAAAACTTTAATGGTAAAGTATTGAAACATATTCTTTTTTAAAAATTTATTTTAGGGGCGCCTGGGTGGCTCAGTGTTAAAGCCTCTGCCTTCAGCTCAGGTAATGATCCCAGAGTCCTGGGACGGAGCCCCACATCGGGCTTTCTGCTCATTGGGGAGCATGCTTCCCCCTCTCTCTCTGCCTGCCTCTCTGCCTACCTGTGATCTCTCTCCCTCTGTCAAATAAATAAAATATTTTTTAAAAATTTATTTTAAAGAGAGAGTGAGAGCGCATGTGCATGTGGGGGTTGGATTGGGAGAGAAAGTCTTAAGCAGACTCAGTGCTGAGCACATCTGAATGCGGAGCCCAACCCGTGGCTGGACAGGGCTCAGAGCACGACCTGAGCGGAAACCAAGAGCCAGACCCTTAACTGTGGCACTGAGGTGACCCTAGAACATTTTCTTTTAAAACCAAGAATATGAGAAGGTATCCACTATTCCCATTTCTATTCAAGGGTTTACTGTTGTATGCTAGTCAGCTCAGTAAGAGAGCAAAATAACAGAAACAAAACCACATAAAAATATAAGGATTAAAATGGAAGACACGAAAGTCATTATTTGCAGGCTGATAAATGATATTTGGGAAATCTGGAAGAATTCCCATTAGGATTGATGAGAGTTTAACCAGGTTGCTAGATTTCCAAAAATCAACTGCATTTCTAAACACCAGTAACAAAGAAATAAAACATATTTTTAAAAAAGATTCTATACACAAACTAACAAAAAATAAGACACCTGGGATAAAATAGTAATAGTGAGAGGTAACAACTATTGAGCATACTATGTATCTCTATGAAACAGAAACCTGTTAGCTCTGTTTTGCAGATGAGGAAATGAAGGCACAGAGAGCCTGATTTACCTAAGACCGCACAGTTAGTAAGCAGCTAAGTGAGGATTTAAACCCAAGCAGTCTGGTTCCAGCACCTTTGGTCTTAACCACTACTCCAAACTGCCTTCCTTTGCAAGATGCGCAAGGCCTCCATGGAGATGTAGGATATGTTCTACATGTATAAATGTTTTGAGACATAAAACAAATAAAAAAATGCCATGCTCATGCATAAGGGAAATTCTAGCATCAAGATCTTAATTATCTTCCAAATTGATACACAAAATACAAGAAGGATCAAAATTCCATCAAGATTTTCCATAGATGTTAATTCTAATATTTATAAGGAAGAAGGCCAAGAATAACAAAGACATTCTTTTTTTTTTTTTTTTTTAAGATTTTATTTATTTATTTGACAGAGAGAAAGAGAGTGCACAAGCAGGGTGGGTGGAAGAAAGGGAGAAGCAGGCTCCCCACAGACTCAACCTCAGGATCCTGGGATCCGGACCTGAGCCGAAAGCAGATGCTTAACCAAATGAGCCACCCAGGCAACCCAAACCAAGACATTCTTGAAGAAAAAAAACAAGGTGGGTAAATTAGCCTATTAGATATCCAGATTTATTATAAAGCAATATTAGTTGAGGTGGTATTAGTGAATAGAAAGGTCAATGGAACAGACCAGAGTGCCTAGAAACAATCCTATAATTATACAGAAACTTTATAATAAGAAAAAGCAGTATTAAAAAAAAAGAAGGAAGAAAAAAAGAAATATTTCAACAATTGGGAAAAGAATACGGAATGGGGTGAAATTGAATCCACATTTCACACTATACATAAGAAATAATCTCTAGGTGGATCAAATGTGAAACACAAAATTATATGAGAAATATGGGATATTATCTTTCATATTCTGAGGCAATGATGGATTTATCTTTTTTTAAAAAATATTTTATTTATTTATTTGACACAGAGAGAGATCACAAGTAGGCAGAGAAGCAGACAGAGAGAGAGGGAGAAGCAGGCTCCCAGCTGAGCAGAGAGCCCAATGTGGGGCTCCATCCCAGGACCCTGAGATCATGACCTGAGCCGAAGGCAGAGGCTTTAACCCACTGAGCCACCCAGGCACCCCATGATGGATTTCGTAAACAAGACACTGAAAACATAAAATCTTTAAAAAAAAAAAAGGGTGCCTGGGTGGCTCAGTGGGTTAAAGCCTCTGCCTTCGGCTCAGGTCATGATCTCAGGGTCCTGGGATCGAGCCCCACATCAGGCTCTCTGCTCAGCGGGGAGCCTGCTTCCCCCCACACCCCTCTGCCTGCCTCTCTTGTGATCTTGTGGTCTCTCTCTGTCAAATAAATAAACAAAATCTTTAAAAAAAAAAAAAGACACTGAAAACATTGAGAAATTCAACTCCACACTAAAATTAGGAATTCTTGCTTATAAGGAGATATCATAGAGTTAAAACACCAGTCATGAGCTCGGAGAAGACATTTGAAACTCATAATATTGACAAGATATAAAGAATTATATTCAGTAAGAAAAAGACTCACAAATAGATAGAAATGTGGGCAAAAAACATGAACAGATGTTTTATATTTCCAGAATAGGAAACACTAATAGCTAATAAATACAAAAAAATACGCTCAACCTCATTATGAATCAGGGAAATGCAAATTGAAATCAAAATATCATTTACACCCACAAAATTGGCGAAACTAAATGTGGATGAAGATGTGGTGCATTGGGAACTCACATGCTACTGGTGGGAGTATGACTGATACAATCACTTAGAACACTCTTAGGCATCCTTTCATGAAGCTGAACATGTGTAAAATCCATGGCCAAGCACTTTCGCTCTTAGAGAAATTCTTACTCTTGAGTACCAGAAGACATACAAAAGCATTCAGAGCACTCAGGGACCTATACAACCTTGGATAAACTACTTCAGCTTCCTATACCTCTGTTTTGTCATCAGCAAAATGAGGACTGTAACACCAACCTCACTTTTGTGAAGCTTCATATATACAAAAGCCCTGAGGACAGTGCCTGGTCCACAGTAAGTTCTCTATAAATTAGGTATTGCTTGTATTATGTTTACTCAGAACCCAAATGTACACTGTGTCAAAGACTAGGTAGATAAACTGGCATGTACTTAAACAATCAAGTGCTATCCAGCAGTGAAAACGAATGAACTAAGCTTACACTTCAACATGCATTAATCTCAAAACGTATCACTGAGTGAGAAACAAGTTGCACAAGACTACATATAGTATGATACTATGTCAAATCCAAAACCAAGCAAAAATAAACTACTAATTATTTAGGGACATACATATAGGTAAAGTTACAAAGAGCATGTGGCTGAAACATAAAATGAAGCTGGGATATATGAAGGAAACAAAGAAAGCAAGTACGTGTGGAGCACAGTGAGTGAGGGGAGCAGTAAGATGTGAGGTTAGAAAAGCAGATGGAGGCTGGGCTATGAGGTAAAGACCTTTACTTGATGGTGGGAAGCCAATGAAGAATTATAAACCAGTGGATGATGTAAAATGATTTATGCAAGATCATCCTACTGTTATGTGAATAATGGCCTACAGAAAAGGGAGGGTGGAAACAGACCAGTTAAGAAGCCGTTGCAGTGGTCTAGGTAGAACAGGAAGGTTTGATCTGTAGTAGTAGTGGTAGGGATGGGTAGAAGGATGTTCAGGGGGGCGCCTGGGTGGTTCAGTCGTTAAGTGTCTGCCTTCGGCTCAGCTCATGACCCCAGAGTCCTGGGATCGAGCCCCGCATCGGGCTCCCTGCTCGGCAGGAAGCCTGCTTCTCCCGCTACCATTCCCGCTGCTTGCATTCCCTTTCTCACTGTGTTTCTCTCTGTCAAATAAATAAAATCTTTAAAAAAAAAAAAAAAAGAAGGGTGTTCAGGAACATTCTGGTAGAACTGATAGATCTTGCTGATGGACTGAATGCAGGTTATGGAGGAAAAGGAAGCTCAAAGATGTTTATAGGTTTTTGGCTTGAGTAACTGAGTGTATGGATGGCGTTACTGTTTACTGAGATGAGGGAGACAAGAGGAAGTTTAGGGGTGAAAAAGGCAGAAAAGTCAGGAGATTATTTAGTTTATTAATATCTGAGTGGAAAAATTAAAGTAGGCAACTGGCCATGTGAGTCTTGAGCTTAAGGGAAAGATGAGGCTAGAGACAGAGATTCAGGAGTCATGGCAGAAAGATGGTATTTAGAGGAATGAGAATGGTTGATATCTTCCAGAGAAAAGTTCAAATGAAAAGAGACAAGGCCAAGGATGGAACCCTGGGCACACCAATGCAGGCATACAAGTCTGGCAGAAGAGAAAGCTTCCAATGAGGTAGGAAGAGGATGTGCCCTTACAAACTTAGAGAAGAAAGTGCTTAGGGTGACATGTCAAACACTGCTGGGGAGTAGAATAAACAGAAGACAGAAAATGGGGCAGATGGGTGGCTCTGTCGTTAAGTGTCCGCCTTCAGCTCAGTTCATGATCCAGGGGTTCTGGGATTGAGCCCTGCGTCGGGTTCCCTGCTCAGTGGGAAGCCTACTTCTCCCTTTCTCACTCCCCCTGCTTGTGTTTCCTCTCTGTCTCTCTGTCAAACAAACAAACAAACAAACAAACAAATAAATAAACAAAATCAGAAGATAGAAAATAGATACTGGTGACTACAATACTAGGCATTTCAAAGAAGTAATAAAAACAAAAGCTTGACTGAGGGACTTTTCTCCATAGAAAAATAAGCAGTTGCTGATGAAGAGGAGGATAGGGGACAAGATTTCAAGCTGGAAAAAAGTAATATACAGAAGGAATTTGGTTTCTATGCTGACTAGTATGCGAATCTGACAATTCTCATTTGATTGGGACCAAATGGTCCTGTCTAAGGTCCTGTGGTTCTCAGTATTGCCCTGGAAAAAGAGATGTTTATCTGAGAATACAAAGAAAAGAGGTAATTGGGGACCTGAATGGAATAAGTCAACAAAATATAAAAGATTTTTTAGAAGTAGCTCTATAGTGTGTCTGGGTAGCTCAATCGGTTAAGTGTCTGACTCTTGATATCAGCTCAGGTCTTGATCTCAGGGTCATGAGTTCAAGCCCCGTGTTGGGCTCCACTCTGGGTGTGGAGCTTACTATGGAGCTTACTTAAAAAAAAAAAAAAAAAAGAAAGAAAGAAAGAAAGAAAGAAAGAAAAAAAAAAAAAAGTAGCCCTGGTGTGACTCTAGAATTATCTACAAGAAAAATGATATAGCAGGGCGCCTGGGTGGCTCAGTGGGTTAAAGCCTCTGCCTTCATTCAGCTCAGGTCATGATCTCAGGGTCCTGGGATCGAGCCCCACATCAGGCTCTCTGCTCAGCAGGCAGCCTGCTTCCCCCCTCTCTCTCTGCCTGCCTCTCTGCCTACTTGTGATCTCTCTCTCTTTCTCTCTGTCAAATAAATAAATAAAATCTTTAAAAAAAAAAAAAAAAAGAAAAAGAAAAAGAAAAATGATATAGCATAAAAGTACCCAGAAAGTTTCAACTATGTGCTACCATATCATTATCCCAGGCCCACTATATTATTTTTGAAATCACAAAGGTGAGGAGTTGATCCTTCTCTCCTCTGTAATGAGACTTGACTGACAAACTGAACAGCACACGAAGAAGAAATCTTTAACTCTGTGATGTTCAAAAGAAGCCCAGCAACAGCAACTGGCTAAAAATGAAGATCTTTGCTCTATTCCCAATTATGACAGTAATTCAGCTATCCAAATCCTACTGCTCCACACAAACTAAAGAGCCAGTAAAGGAAACCCCAAACTGTTACTTCTTTTCGTTTCCCTTTCTTTTTTTTTTTTTTTAAAGATTTTATTTATTTATTTGACAAAGAGAGATCACAAGCAGGCAGAGAGGAAGGCGGGGGGGCGGGGGAGGGAAGCAGGCTCCCCGCTGAGCAGGGAGTCCGATGTGGGGCTTGATCCCAGGACCCTGAGATCATGACCTGAGCCGAAGGCAGAGGCTTTAACCCACTGAGCCACCCAGGCGCCTCATTTCCCTTGCTTATTTGCCTTCTCTTTCCTTTATTCCTCTCTCCCAACATTTAGCCTCTGCCAGATTCTTACAATGCTTAAATGAACAAAACAAGAAAACTGTGTAATTCAGACTCAAGATGTCTTTCTCTACAAAGACAATGAATATTTCCAAAAGTGGGTCATGTTGGGGACTGAAACAGCTTGCCATTTTACCTTTAAAAGATACATTTTTAAGTACTATATAACCAGCTGGTTCCTTTTTTCCAGAGATAATTCCATCTTTTTCTTATCTCCCTATCCATCCCACCTGAAGGCAGTACCCACATTTTGCTCCAGTAACAAATAGCTGCTGTTGGATGGAGAGAACAGGATAATTCTTAGGCGTTCTTCATAAAAGACTTCACAGAAAGGAACTACCATTATCTTACTGTTTGAAACTGTAGGACTTTTTTTTTTTTTTTAATTTAAGACTTTTTAATTTATTTGAGAGAGAGAGAACAAGTGGTGGAGGGCGGAAGGGGTGAGAGAGAGAGAGAGAGAGAGAAGCAGATTCCCTTGCTTCTCCCGAGAAGGAAACCCGATGCAAGGCTCAGTCACAAGACCCAGAAATCAGGACCTGAGCAGAATGCAGATGCTTAACTGACTGAGCCACCCAGGCGCCCTGAAACCACAGGGCTTCAAACAAGAATTATGTTCCACATCATAGCTATCTATTCAAAGATCTTTCACCTTGAAAAGAATGCTGAGATGTGGGGCACCTGGGTGGCTCAGATGGTTAAGCGTCTGCCTTCAGCTCAGGTCATGATCTCAGGGTCCTGGGATCAAGCCCCGTGTTGGGCTCTCTGCTCGGCAGGGAGCCTGCTGCCGCCTCTCTCTGCCTGCCTGTCTACTTATGCTCTCTCTCTGTCAAATAAATAAATAAAATCTTAAAAAAAAGAATGCTGAGATGTGAATGAGCATCTTTAAAGTCCACTGTTGGGACCGTAACACATGGAGTACAAATTTTAGACCTAAGATCTGAATAATCATTTACCTTTAGATCAGAAATGTTAGCAGAAATAAACTAAAAAATAAAATAAAATAAGCCTGGTCTCAAAGTAATTATAAATGTTAGGTGGGGCTGAGATACTGAGTAAGAAGAGTATCAGGTCGGGCTCTACCAATACCTATTTTCAAATGAGTTATAATCAATTTTTGCATATTAAAATGCAATAAAACTTACTTGTATGAATTTTAGTACTGTTTTAGTTATTCTCTAATGGGAAATTTAATGCACATATTTATAAGTTTGCCCAATACCCTGCTACACACACACACACACACACACACACACACACACACACACACACACTCACTCTCTCTCTCATCATGTTTTTCTAAGGGCTCCACATAAAAAGGGTCATTTTATTATGTTTTTCAGGATTATTTACATCTAAAATGTTATTTTGGACTCCTTCCACTCCAAATTAGTTGCCTACAAAATTTTAAGGTTCTTTGTCTTTATATAATGGATGTACAAGTCTTTTTTTTTTTTTTTTTTAAGATTTTATTTATTTATTTGACAGAGAGAGAGAGATCACAAGTAGGCAGAGAGGCAGAGAGGGGGAAGCAGGCTCCCTGCTGAGCAGAGAGCCCGACATGGGGCTCCATCCCAGGACCCTGAGATCATGACCTGAGCTGAAGGCAGACGCTTAACCATCTGAGCCACCCAGGTGCCCTGACAAGTCTTAAGAAAATATTTTTGTGTGTCTGCAAAAAATAATTGTCCCACTGACAACTTCAAATATGCCTTATTTTAACCTTTGACTGTATTAATTTCCCAAGGCTGTCATAACAAATTACCACAAACTTGCTGACTTAAAACAACAGAAATCTATTCTTTTGTACTTCTCTTGGCTGGAAGTGCAAAATCCAGGTGTCAGCAGGGCTGCATTCACTCCCTCTACAGTCCCTAAGGGAGCATCCTTCTTGCTTCTTACAGCTTCTTGCCTTGCCTCTTACAGCTTCTGGAGGCTGCTGGTAGTCACTGGCATTCCTTGGCTTATAGACACATCACTCCAATGTCAGCCTCTGTCTTCACCATAACCTTCTCTCTGGGTCTGTTCTCTGTTTCTGTATGTCTCAAATCTCTCTCCATTCCTGTATAAGGACACCGGTCATGGGATTTAGGGTCCACCCTAAACTCAGGATGATCTCACTCTGAGATCCTTAATTATATCTGCAAAGGTCCTACTTCCAAATAAAGTCACATTCACAGGTGTCAGAGATTAGGACTTAGACATATCTTTTAGGGCCCAGTGTTCAATTCACTATATGGATTAATATCCATTTGGCTGGGCTCCTAAAATAAAATATATTTGTCTCTTATGGTACTTGTCATATTCTTCTAGAATCAACTTGACTTGGGAAAAGCTATTATTTGTAAGAAGTCAATAGTGGGGATGCCTGGGTGGTGCAGTCAGTTAAGTTGTCAGCCTTCAGCTCAGGTCATGATTTCAGGGTCCTGGGATGGAGCTCATGTCAGGCTCCCTGTTCAGCAGGGAGTTGCTTCTCCCTCTCCCCCTTCCCCACTTGTTCTCTCTCTCTCAAATAAATAAATAAAGTCTTAAAAAAAAAAAAAAGAAGTCAATAGTGAATCCCTTAGGAATGCTCACCTCTTAATTTAGCTAATTTTAAGTTCAAATAAGGATTTTTTTCTATAGGAAACAATCATAGCCAATTGAAGCTCTACTTTTTTATCTGGATGAGATTTCAAGTGGGAATTCATTCACTGTCCCAATGGAATTAGATTAATAGTATAATTTTATTATTACTATTGTCCACAATATACACATTCTGATTTTCTTCTTGAGTTTAAAACCATGGATTTATTCACTTTTTTTCCCAATTGCCCAGGAAGAAGTTATTTTCTAATATAGGGAGAACTAAGATTCCATCTAATCAAATTATAACTCCCTCTTGGTAATCTTTTTTTTTTTTTTTTTTTAAAGACTTTGAGAGTGAAAGATTGAGAGAGAACACAAGCAGGGGGAACATCAGGCAGAGGGAGAAGCAGACTCCCCACTGAGCAAGGAACGCAATGCCAGGGCTCGATCCTACGACTCCTGGGGACCCTGATCCTGACCTGAGCCAAAGGCAGATGTTTAACCAACTAAGCCACGGAGGTGCCCTTCCCTCTTGATAATCTGTAACTACATTGCCTTTGTACAGGATGGCCCCTACAGTGCCATCCTTTACCCTTGGTCATGTAAATTGTGTGTGTGTGTGTGTGTGTGTGTGTGTGTGTATGAACGCACACCCTTATTCCTTTTAGCACTCCTTGGGTGCCTTTCCACTCATTAGTGGAATATACATATACCTATGTACATTTTCTATTTCAGAGTCTAACGGGATTTCTTTAAGTCTTGGCCATACACGCACAGAAAGAAGAGTAACAGGAATAGCACTTACTCTGCCTTACACTATTCTAAAGATTTTATGTATATTAACTTATTTAATCCTCATTCTATGAACGGTATTATCATCTACATTATACAAGTGAACAGAGATATTAAGGCAGATTATGAGCCCAAGCAGGTGGCTTCCAGAGTTCATGTTCTTAGCCACTATGTAAGACTGCCTCTGAGGTAATGTGACAAAATGTTCTATAGTGGTGAGGTTACAGGAGAATTTTTAAAACTGCTTTTCTATATATCCCATATTTGCTACAATGGCCATAGATTAAATTTTGTAACCTCAAAATATTCTTTTAAGTAGAAAGAAAAAAGAATCAATTTGTGAGGATACACCATAATGATAGCAGGCATAGAACACTATAAGCCAGACACTGCTTGTAATATGTCATTTATATACATTAGTTTAATCCTCAGAACAATTATCTTCATTTATAGAAGAGAAAGTAGAGGCATGGAGAAGTTAAAAAGCCTGCCCAAGGTCATACTGCTAGCATGTGGCAGCCAGGACTGTCTAGCTTGAGTCTGTGATCCTAACTAGGTTGCGTTGCCTAAATTAGATCTAAAACTGTGGTGCTGAGCTCCAGGCTGCCTCTCTGCTCTAAGCACTAACGCCAAGAAAAGAGGTGTTGCGCATCCTGTCACCCAAACCAGAGAGAAAGACAATTAAAAAACTTTCCTTTGCCACTAAATTTCTGCATCTACTGCTACCCTTTAGTTCAGGTCATTCCAAACACTACCTCCAATCCGGATTTCCCATCGCTGACTGAGCTTTTGCCCTTCCCAGAGGCCACACTGCTTCCACCCCTTACAGTACTCATGCTGAGCTTCCTCGAATCACAGTCATCCCACACTAAACGTGTCTGAAAGACAAGGGGCCTCTCTCTTACTCTTACTTGAATCCTAACTTCTAGCACAGCGGTTTGAAAAAAAACACGAAATGTTCAGTTTGTTTAGTTAAACTGTAATCTTTACTAGTGTAAATATATTTAAAAGGAAGATTTTTAAGGGAAAAAAATGGGCTTCACCACACTAAGTATAAAAAAACCCGTGTTTTCATTCTAATAGACTCCTTAATTGGACAATAGTAGCTCAGACTAGAGGACATTTAAATTATCCCTTTCTAAACAGTGTCACAAATGCAGAATATTTTTTTTCCCTTTGCTACTGGATAAACTGGGCATGTTGCCAAATCTTTTTCTAATTAGGTTCTGTGGTTAATTTCTTAATCTGTCAGCATTTCTTTGCATCTTATTAAAAGTAAATAGAGTTGGACTTTTTCCATTGCTTTTGTGAAACTGAGGTACTATGGCAGCCTCACAGGAACAGACTCATCATTAAATAGCTGCTATCCTTTACTTATCAGATGAGCAAATACCACCAACACCACCTAAAATAAACAAACAAACCCCCTGTAGCACTGTGGGCAAGGCTATGGGAAAGTGGGCATTCATACCTTGCTTGTAGGAACTTAATTTGGCATACCTCTACAGAGGGCAATTTCTTTCTTTTCTTTCTTTTTCTTTTTTTCTTTCTTTCTTATTTGAAAGAGAGAGAGAGAGAGAGAGAGAGAGAGAGAGAGAGAGAGAGAGAGAGAGTGCATGAGAGGGGAGAAGGTCAGAAGGAGAAGCAGACTCACCGTGGAACTGGGAGCCCGGTGTGGGACTCAATCCCAGGACTCCGGGATCATGACCTGAGCCGAAGGCAGTCATTCAACCAACTGAGCCACCCAGGTGCCCTACAGAAGGCAACTTCTACCAAACTTGCAAATACATATAATCTTTGACTTAGGGTTTCTACCACAGGAATTGATTGTACAGATATACATCATTTCTAATAGCAGTAGATTGGAAAACCTAAAATATCCACCAACAGGGGAGTATTAGACAAATTATGGTATATTTAGAGGATGACAACTATGCAGCTATAAAAACAAATGAAGAAGTTCTCCTGATACTGATATGAAAATATCTCCAAGACAAATTATTAAGTGAAAAAGAGTACAGAACAGTACACAACATGTTGGCATTTATATAAAGCAGGAGGAAAATGAAAATACGCATTTAATGTTTGCTAGTGCATGCATAAAGTAACTCTGGAAGAATTAACACACTAACAGTGTTTACCAGAATGGGGTAAGGATGAAAACTGGGAAATGCACTGAGGTGGTAATTTTATTTTATTTTTTTTTTAAGATTTTATTTATCTGACAGAGAGAAACACAGCAAGAGAGGGAACACAAGCAGAGGGAACGGCAGCGGGAGAAGCAGGCTTCCTGCTGAGCAGGGAGCCCGATGCGGGGCTCGATGCGGGGCCCGATGCGGGCTCGATGCGGGGCTCGATTCCAGGACGCTGGGATCACGACCCGAGCCGAAGGCAGACGCTTAAGGACTGAGCCACCCAGGCGCCCCATGAGGTGGTAATTTTAGAAACCTCATGATGATAGCTATATAGTAGGCTCATACACTAACAGTCCAGATTAGGAGAAAGAGGCCTCTAAAAAAGAAATTTTTGGATAAAAAGGGCTAATTAATCCAGGCAATAAATAGTATAACTGAGAGATCAAAAAAACTTGAGGATATTAAAAAGGCATATAATTCTGCTGACGAGAAAAAAGAAAAGCAGTGATATATCCTAGGGATGAAAACCAAAAAGTCATAAAAGAAACAATCTGAACATGAGGCAAAGTAAAATATGATATAAGTAAAATTTATGAAAAAAGAAGCCATTTGATCTTTATCTTATCTGATCTTATCTTTATCTTTTTTAAGATAAAGATAGCCCCTTTTATCAAAAGGGACTCTCTTTTGAATATAGAAAATGTAATCTTAGTACTACAAATACTTAGATTTGTAGGACTATAGTCACAATAATTATAGAGTGATAAGTAAATGTTATTTATTGTCTTTAAGTTTTTTTTTTTTTAAAGATTTTATTTATTTGACAGAGAGAAACACAGCAAGAGAGGGAACACAAGCAGAGGGAATGGTAGCGGGAGAAGCAGGCTTCCTGCCGAGCAAGGAGCCCGATGCGGGGCTCGATCCCAGGACCCTGGGATCATGACCTGAGCCAAAGGCAGACGCTTAACGACTGAGCCACCCAGGTGCCCCTATTGTCTTTAAGTTTTTAGGTGGAAGGAGAAAATCTAACTACAGGTAATGGCATTAATGGAGCCAGAAATAGCAGTATAACTAAAACATTTAAGTCACAAGAGTTAATAACAAATTTGAGAATGGTTTCCAAACACAGGCAGGAGGAAGAAGGAAGAAAATAAAGGGCTGCACATTAAATTCTCATCTTTCACATTGTAAAGTCAATAGATCGTCTGTAATTCAACAGAAAGAGGTAAAAATAAATGTGTAGTCATGTTCCATGGGAGGGTCTCTCCCTAGTTCAAGGGGTGATTCTTGGGTGGTCTAAGCCAAAGATGCCAGTCTTATTTTAAGAACAAAAAGAACTACAAAGAAATCTTAACCTGTATCAAGTAATCATACTAGTAACAACATGGTATTATTTAAAAACTTTTATATATAGTGTAAGTTAAAAGACATAGATAATTATGTTAATGTTAAGGTCTCAGCATAAAAGAAATGCAAATTAAAAAAACAAGTAAGTTAGGGGTGCCTGGGTGGCTCAGTGGGTTAAAGCCTCTGCCTTCTGCTCAGGTCATGATCTCAGGGTCCTGGGATGGAGCCCTGCCTGGGGCTCCCTTCCCTGCTCAGCAAGGAGCCTGCTTCCCGCCCCCCCAACCTCCCCCGCTCTGCCTGCCTCTGCCTACTTGTGATCTCTCCCTCTCTGAAAAATAAATAAATAAAATCTTAAAAAAAAAAAAAAAGTAAGTTAAAAACCCTGCAATCAAGATCCTTTTTTTTTTTTTTTAAAGATTTTATTTATTTATTTGAGAGAGAGGGAGAGAGAGAGCACAAGCAGGAGACGGGGAGAGGGAGAAGCAGACTCCACACTGAGCAGGAAGCCCACTATATGGCTCAATCCCAGAACCTGGGATCAAGACCTGAGCAGAAGGCAGAGGTTTAACTGACTGAGCCACCCAGGTTCCCCTTAAGATCCTTTTTTAAAACAAGGGAGTATTCCTAAACTCTGACCACTGAAAAGGCCTAGAAGCAATAGGCATCCCTATTACCCCAACTGTGGTCTCTAAATACCATTTCCCATTAAAAGGAAGGTAACAGATTGTAAACCTGGGGCAGGAAATGTACAAGATAAGCCTAGAAAATCTTCTCTTACCAGAAAGCAAGAGAGGTATTAAAGACTACTAGGATTATATCAAAATGCCATGGAAGCTGCCTTGAAAGAAATCTCAAAGGCCAAAGATGAGACAATTGGAACATTCAAAATAATGATGGTAAGAGATGGAAAATCACCAAATATATAAAAATCCATGAGTTTATAACACACATATACATCAACTTTGAAGGTAGCCAGGGAACAAACCCATCATTCTGAGAACAGGGAAATAAAGAGAAAGAGTCAAACCCTCATAGCATGTTAGCTAACTCCATTCATGGTTAGACAATGACCACTGCAATGCCCATCACTACACCCTCATCTATCACACCAAGAGGCAGAAAATAAGAACTTGCTTTCTTAGATCTCAATTTTATCACAACTTCTTCTTTTTTTTTTTTTTTAAGCCCCACATCCAATGTGGGGGTTGGATGCAAGAGTTGCATGCTCTACCACCAAATGAGCCAGCCAGGTGCCCCAGGTCTCAATCTTTTAAATTTAATTTTTATTTGTATTGAAATAATAAGTATACATTATTTTACATAGTAAATCATACTACAAGGCTTAATCAACAAAACAGCTTCCTTCTTCATCCCTTCTTACCTCCCAGTTGTTAGGAATAGGAGAGAAATAATAACATGAAAGAATGGCATGCTAACTGTGTGCTAACTCTTCCACATTTCAGACATTTTTTTTTTTTAAGATTTTATCTATTTATTTGAGAGAGAGCGAGAGGGCACATAAACAAGGAGAGGGGCAGAGGGAGAAGCAGGTTCCCTGCCAAGCAGAGAACCTAATCCAGGGCTTGATCCCAGGACCCTGGGATCATGACCTGAGCAGAACACAGACGCCCAACTGACTGAGCCACCCTGGCGCCCCTTCACATTTCAGACTTTCAACTAATATTCCTATTTTCAGGCCCAATGTATATCCCACATTCAGAGGGACCTAAAACTTATCCCAGAACATTGCCTACTTATGGCTGAAAATACGTTTGCTTCTCATTAGCTTCCTCCACTGCAAATACTTAGCAAAGCAAGGAAAGTTGAAATCTAAGTTACTTATCATATATGCACCTGCTTTTCAGCTTTCAAAATTCTGTGGGTTTCTGGCCCTACTACTATCTCCTCTTCCTTTCTCTTCATCTTCATAGGTTTACGCCTTTTTATTTTTTAAGATTTTAGTAATTTATTTGAGACAGAGAGAGTGTGCGCACGCAAGTATGAGCAGGAGGGGAGAGGCAGAGGGAGAGGGGGAAGCAGACTCCCCACTGAGCAGGAAGCCCAACATGGTGCTCAATCCCAAGACCCTGAGATCATGACCTGAGCCAAAGGCAGACACTTAACCAACTGACCCACCCAGACACCCTTAAATATTCCATTTCTGACAAAATTCCTTGACTACAATTTTAATGAGGTTAGGGAAAGAGTAAATACCATCTCTATCACATCTCTTCATCTTTTCTAAAAGTCCCTCCCAGCAGACTTATGCTCATCTGTCATTGGCCAAAACTGGTAACACACACCACCCTACATAGCTGAGGAGAAAGCAAAATTATCAAGAAGAAGCAAAATCATCAGAATGTGGGATAGGACCAATCTTCTTAGAAGAACATGACCACAAAGAGAAACCTGACGTCTGAACAAAATAGAAGTTCTAAAAAAGAACAAGTAACCTAAAGTATAATCATCTAGTGAATGGATATTGAATAGCGTTCTTTAAACAGTGTAAACCACCAACTTTATTGGGTAATGTAATTTATGCACAGTAAACATAAAATTTACATACATTATACCAGTGTAACCATCACCATGATAAAGAACATTTCCATCACTCCTAGAAGTTCCTTTGTTTCCCTTTGCAATCTATCTCCTATGTACTTCATGCCCCAGAAAACCAATGGTCTGTCTTCTTGTCAATATACATTTGTTTGCATCTTCTAGATTTTCAAATAATCATATATGTATACCTTTGTTTCTGGTTTCTTTCATATAGCATAATGTTTCTGAGATTGATAAATGTTCTGGTATGTATCAACAGTTCCTTTTTATTGATGAGTAATATTTCATTGTATTGGTATCCCACAATTTGCTTATCCATTCACCTGTTGATGGTCACTTGGATTGTTTCCAGTCTTTGGCTACGATGAATAAAGCTGATAGGAATCAAAGATCTTCCTCAACTTACGATGGAGTTATATTTAGATAAGTCCCAACTGTAGGTTGAATTCAATTTTAAGTTGAAAATACCGTAAGTCAAAAATGTATTTAATATACCTAACTTACCAAACATTATAACTTAGCTTAGCCTACCTTTAAGGTGCTCAGAACACTTACAGGGTGCTGGGGTGGCTCAGATGGTTAAGAGTCTGTCTTCTGTTCAGGTCATGATCCCAGGATCCTGGGATGGAGCCCCACAATGGGCTCCCTGCTCAGTAGGGACTTTCCTTTTCCCTCTCCATCTGTCTCTCCCCTAACACTCATGCTCTCTCTCTCTCAAATGAATAAAATCTTTAAAAAAAAAACAACACTTACATCAGCCTACAGTTGGGTAAAGTCATCTAATATAAAGCCTATCTTATAATAAAGGGTTGACTATTTCATGTAATTTATCAAATGCTTTACTAAGAGTGAAAAACAGAATGGTTGTATTGGTACAGAAGACTGAAAGGGTATCTGTTGTTCATCCTTGTGACTGTGTAGCTGACTGGGAGCTGCTGCTTGCATCCTGACAGAGTATTAGACTGCATATTGCTAGCCCAGAAGATCAAACTTCAAAATCTGAAGGATGGTTTATACTGAATGCACATCACTTTTAAGTCACTGTAAGGTCAAAAAATCTTAAGTCAAACCATTGTAAGTCAGGGACCATCTTTAATAGAGAAATCTTTGGGGGCGCCTGGGTGGCTCAGTCGTTGGGCGTCTGCCTTCGGCCCGGGTCAGATCCCAGAGTCTTGGGATCGAGCCCCGCATCGGGCTCCCCGCTCCGTGGGAAGCCTGCTTCTCCCGCTACCATTCCCTCTGCTTGTGTAACCTCTCTCGCTGTGTTTCTCGCTGTCAAATAAATAAAATCTTTAAAAAAAAAAAAAAAATAGAGAAATCTTTGTGCAGACTTTTGTTTTCCTTTCTCACAGGTAAATATCTAAGAAGGAATTACTAGACCCTATGATAAGTATATGTTTAATACTAAAAGAAACTGCCAACTGTTTCCAAACTAGCCATAACACTTTATATTTTCAACTGAAGAGTATGAAGAAAAATTCAACTTGTTCCATATTTGTCAATTTTAGCTATGCCCACTGGGTGTACACTGGTAGTTATTATGGTTTTAGACTGTTTTTCCCTGATGACTAATAATGAGAGTATCTTTTCACGTAACTTCTGGTCATTAGTATATTTTATCTTGGGAAGTACCCATTCACATCTTTTTGCCCATTTTGAAATGGCAAAAACAGCAAAAACGGGCTTACCATCTTATTGTTGGATTACAACTTCTTTACAGTCCTTGTCAGACACATAGATTGCCTATATTTTGCATCATACTCTACTGTGCCTTTTCCTTTTCTTAATAGTGTTTTCGAAGAACATTTTAAATTTTTATAAAGTCCAATTTAACATTCATTTATTTTACGGTTTGTGCTTTTTGTGCCCTATTTAGGCAATTTTTTCATACCCAAAGGTCATAAATATTTTCTATTTTTTCTTCCAGAAGGTTTACAGTTTTAACTCTTACTTTTAGGTCTCTGATCCATTTTTAGTTATTTTTGCGTAGGATATAAAGTAAGGGCTAATGTTGATTTTCTTTCATATAAAAATGCAGTTGGTCCTGCACCACTTGTGGAAAAGACTTTCCTTTCTCCATTGATTTCCTTGACATTGTTACCGCAAACTGCCTGTCTATATATGTGTAGGTCTGTATGTATGTAGGTCTATTTCTGAACTCTATTTGGTCTCATTTTATCTACATGTCTGTTCTTTGCTAAACCATAATTTTATGGTACTACAAGTAAGTACTCCCACTTTGCTCTTTTAAAAACTGGATTTTCCTATTCTAAGTCTTTTGCATTTCTATATACATTTTAGAGTTGGCGTATCAAGTTTCTACAACAAAAAGCAAAATTTTGAGGGGTGCTTGGGTGGCTCAGTCAGTTAAGTGTCTGTCTTTGGCTCAGGTCATGATCTCAGGATCCTGGGACCAAGTCCCATGTTGGGTTCCCTGCTCAGAGGGAGTCTGCTTCTCCCTCTCCCTCTGCCCCTCCCCCTGCTTATGCTCTCTCTTGTTCTTTCTCTCTTACTCTCAAATAAGTAACAAAATTTTAAATTTTTTTGAGTTTGTATAAAATCTATAGATTTATAAAAAATTAGTATCTTTATGATATTGAGATTTCCAATCATTTCAGTCTTTTTTCATTTCTCTCAGAAATGTTTTGTAAAAAAAAAAAATGTTTTGTAGTTTTCAGTATACAAGCTCTGCACATATTTTGTGAAATTTATCCCTAAGTGTTTCATGTATCTGGATGATAAGGTAAATGGAACTATACTCCCCCCCACCAATTATTTGTTGCTAGTATATAAACAATGATTTGGTTTTGTGTAAACTGACTTTATATTCTACAACTTTGTTAAACTCACCTATTAGTTAGAAGCTTTTTTTTTTTTTATAATATCTATGAGTTTCTATATACATGATCAGTTAATCTGCAAATAGCAACCATTTTATTTAACTTTTATAAATCTTAGCTTTTGGGGCACATGGGTGGCTCAATTGGATAAGCGTCTGCCTTTGGCTCAGGTCATGATCCCAGAGTTCTGGGATAGAGCCCCATGTTGGGCTCCCTGCTCAGCAGGGACTTTTCTCCTGTCCCTCTCCCTGCTCCTTCTCTCTCTTTTGCTTATTCTCTTAATCAATAAATAAAATCTTAAAAAAAAATAAAATGTAAAAACCCAAATCCACTTTCTTCATCTTTTTCTTGCCTTACTGCACTGACTACAACTTCTAGTACAATGTTGAATAGATGCAGTTAAAGTAGACATCTGTGCTTTGCTACCAATCCTATGAATAAAGGCTTTTTTCTCTTTATTAACTGTTAATATGGTAAACTACACTGATTGATTATTGCACGTCTAATCAACCGTGCATTAATGAGATGAACCTTATTTGGTCACATTATTATACTCCTGCATATGTTTTTAGATTTTATTTGCTAATATTTTGTTATGTATTTTTGCAGCTATGTTAATGAAAGATACTGGTCTGTGGTTTTGTGTTTTTGTTTCATACTGCCTTTGTTTTACCTTGGTATCAGAGTAACACCAGCCTCACAAAATTAGTTGTGAAGTGTGTGCAATTGGTATTATGTTCAACAGAAAACAGTGAATTCATCTGGACCTGGAGCTTGCTTTGTGAAATGGTGTTTAATTACAAGTTCAATTTTTTTTGGTAGGTATAGGGCTATTCACTATTCAAATTTCCGTATCTTCTCGTGTCAGCTTTGGTCATTTGTGACCTGTAAGAAATTTGTTCCAGGGCACCTGGCTGGCTCAGTCGGTGAAGCACCCTACTCTTGATCTTGGGGTTACAAGTTTGAGTCGGGACCATGGTGGGTGTAGATACTATTTTTTTTAAAGTTTGTTCCTTTAATTTTAACTGATAATTTATTGACCTAAAATTGTTTATAAAAGTCCATTATAATCCTTTTAATGTCTAGCAAATCTGCAGTGTTGCTCCCTCTTTCATTTCTAATACTTATAATCTGTGTCTTCCATTTTTCTTGATCACCATAATTAGAGGATTTTATTTATCCTTTCTAATAATCAACTTTTGGTTCAACTGATTTTTTTTCCCAAATATGTTTATTTTATTTTTTCAATGTTACAATATTTATTGTTCATGCACCACATCCAGTGCTCCATGCAATATGTGCCCTCGTCAACTGATTTTTTTTTTCTGTATTTATATTCTCTCTCTCAATGATTTCTGTTTGAATCTTTTAATTCTTTTCTACTTATTTAAGGTTTAATTTTCTTTTTCAAGAATTTCCAAGTTAAAGCTTATATAACTAACTTTAGATCTTTCTTCTTTTCTAATGGAAGTATTTAATCCTGTAAATTTCCCTAACCAGTGCTTTAGGTGCATCCCACAAATTTTGATATTATTTGATGATATGATGTAAATAACATTTTCATTATTATTCAGTTAAAAATATTTCCTAACTTCCCTTGTGATTTCTTCTTTGATCCCTAGGTTGTTTAAAAATCAATTTCCATATATTTGGAGCTTTTCTAGATGTCTTTATAATTCATGATTTCTAATTTCATTCTTTTGGATCACTCTTTTTAATTCTACTGAGATTTGTCTTATGGTCCAGCACATGGTTAAGCCTTGGTTAATGTTTCATATGCATGTTAAAATGGAACATATTCTGTATGATGCTAAGTAACAATTATGTTAAGCTCATTATAATGTCATTCAGATCTTCTATGTTTCTACTGATTTTTATTTCATTTTCCAATCAATTACTGAGAAAAGAATGTTAAAATCTCCAATAATGATTATAGATTTGTCTATATTTCCCTTTAATTATATCAGTTTTTGCTTCAGTAATTTGAAGCTCTATTATGGGCATACACATTAAAGATTTCTTTTTCACATTAAAGATTTTTATATCTCTTTAATGTACTAACTCTTATAGGGTCCTTCTTTATGTCTAGTAATAGTCTTTGTTTTAAAGTCTATTTTGTTTCACATTATTATAGCTACTTTAACTTTCTTATGCTTACTATTTACATAGTATATCTTTTTCTATCCTTTTACTTTCAACCAGTGTCTTTGTATTTAAAATTAATCTTGCCTGGGGCGCCTGGGTGGCTGAGTGGGTTGAAGCCTCTGCCTTCGGTTCAGGTCATGATCTCAGAGTCCTGAGACTGAGCCCCATGTCAGGCTCTCTGCTCAGCAGGGAGCCTGCTTCCCCCCACCCCCACTCCCCACCTGCCTCTCTGCCCACTTGTGATCTCTCTGTCAAAAGAAAAAAAAGAAGGATTTAAAATTAATTCTATCATAAACAGGTAGTAGATTTCCATTTACCCCAAACCATATTAGTGCTACTGTTATTATGCTATAACCCTATACACATTATAAACTTCATTATAGTAGATTTCACTATAGTAGATTTCCATTTACCCCAAACCATATTAGTGCTACTGTTGTTATGCTATAACCCTATACACATTATAAACCCAGCAACATGGTGTTATGTTTACTTTAATGTCATATATCTTTTAGAGAAACTAGAGAAGAAAGAAAATACAGACTTTTACTTTTCCTATTTCACATATTTATTATTTCTAGTGTTCTTCATTTCTTCCTATAGATCTGATCTACCATGTAGGGTCATTTCCCTTCATTCCAAAAATTTCCTTTAGTCTAAGTCTGCTGGTGACAAACTTTCTCAGTTTCTATCTGGAAATGTCTTTATTTTTAATTTCTGGAAGACTGTTTCTCTGGATATTGAATTCCTCATTAGTAGGTTTTTTCTTTCAGTATTTGAATATCTAGCCTCCATTATTTCTGATGTTAGTCATATCTGTAACACTGATGCTTTGTATGTAATGTGTCATTTTTCTCTATTTGCTTTCAAGATTTTTTTAACCTTTGGTTTTAGCAGTTGGACTATAATGTGCTTATAACTTTTTCTTTGTGTTTATTCTGCTCAGAGTACACTGAACTTCTTGGATCTGTAATTAATATTTTCTACCAAATTTGGAGAGCTTGGAGTTATTAATTTCTTCAAATATTGGTTTTGGCCCATTTTTCCAAAACCCTCTCCGTCTAAATTTTTTTTTTAAAGATTTTCTTTATTTATTTGAGAGAAAGCATAAGCAGGGAGAGGGGCAGAGGGAGAGGGATAAGCAGGCTCCCCTCTGAGTAGGGAGCCTGATGCAGGGCTTGATCCCAGGACTCTGGGATCATGACTTGAGCTGAAGGCAGATTCTTTTTTTTTTTTTTTTTAAGATTTTATTTATTTATTTGACAGAGAGAGAGAGAGAGAGATCACAAGTAGGCAGAGAGGCAGGCAGAGAGAGGGGGAAGCGGGCTCCCTGCTGAGCAGAGAGCCCCATGTGGGGCTTGATCCCAGAACCCTGAGAGATCATGACCTGAGCTGAAGGCAGAGGCTTTAATCCACTGAGCCACCCAGGCACCCCCTGAAGGCAGATTCTTAACCTATTAAGCCACCCAGGCACCCCTCCTTCTAGAATTTCAATTACAGCTATATACTACTTCATATTGTCCTGTAAGTCTCTGAGGTTCTGTTTACTTTTCTTCAATATTTTCTTTTCTCTCTTCTTTGAACTGGGTAATTTTTCTTTCTTTCTTTCTTTCTTTCTTTCTTTCTTTCTTTCTTTCTTTCTTTCTTTCTTTCTTTCTTTTTCTTTCTTTCCTCTTTCTTTCTTTCTTTCTTTCTTTCTTTCTTTCTTTCTTTCTTTCTCTTTCTCTTTCTCTCTCTCTATCTCTGCTTTTCTAGATTTTATTTATTTGAGAGAGAGAGAGAGCGAGTGGAGGGGGGGGTGAGAGGAGAAGCAGACTCACTGCTGAGCAGAGAGCCGGATGTGGGGCTCCATCCCAGGACCCTGAGATCATGACCTAAGCCGAAGGCAGAGACTTTAACCCACTGAGCCACCCAGGC
>CM053613.1:4176807-4193866 GCA_028646535.1 Procyon lotor
CTTCTAATTGAGCCAAATTTGCCATTCCTTTTTCCTGTTTTTCTCGGCTTACTGACTTTGATATCAAACTTTTCAATTCTAGTTGGGACACTGAGCTATTCAAGTCGTTTAATTTATCAACAACATCAGTAGGCTCGATTGCCTTTCTTTCTGACTATGAGTTACACTTTCTTGTTTCTTTACATGTTTAGTAAGTGTAGGTGGAAAACTAGACATCATAGATAAGATGTTACAGCAATTCTAGATTCTGCTGTGTCCCTTTGCGGATTGTTGCTTTTTCATTCTAGTAGACAGTTAACTTGCCTAGATTCAAACTACAAATTTATCTCTCTCGTGGTATACATCTAACAAATCTGTTCAGTTCTTAGCTTCAAACTACTGTGTTTTTAGCCTGGCTCCCTAGGGTCTCCCTTGCAACTGTGTAATTTGGCAGATAGCCAAAGATTTGGTCCATTTATATGCAGATTTGAGGGCTTATTCTCCCTGTGATTTTGTGGTTTCCCCCCTAATTTTCCAAATGCTCTACCAGTCTCAGGGTCTGTTTTCTGATACCCCAAGCTAGTAAGGCTTCAGTTTTCTACTGCCTGAGTTATGCACAGTTTAAGAATGTATTTGGTTTAAAAAAAAATTAAACTTAAACAGATTTCAGTTAGTATTAAGTCTGTCTTTCAAGGACTGATTCCTCTCTTGCTTCTGCCTGCTTATTTGGTCGGTTGTTGTTGTTTTTAAAGATTGTATTTGTTTATTTTTCAGAGAGAGAGAGAGCGCACGCACAAGCAGGGGGAGCAGCAAGCAGACTCCCCGCTGAGCAAGGAGCCGAGGCAGGGCTTAATCTCAGGACCCTGGGATCATGACCTGAGCCAAAAGCAGCCGCTTAACTGACTGAGCCACCCAGGTACCCATTTGGTTGGTTTTTATTGTTGTTTTGTTTTGCTGGGTCCCTTGGAGTCTCCCCTGCACATGTGGAGTTCAACAATTGTGATGGTTAATTTTACATGTCAACTTGACTGGGATAGGGGATGCCCAGATAGCTAGTAAAACATTATTTCTGAGTGTGTGTGTGAGGGTGTCTCCAAAAGAGATCAGCATTTAAATTGGTGACTGAGTAAGGCAGACGGCCCTCCTCAGTGACGGTGGGTATCATCTGATCCACTGAGGGCCTAAATAGAACAAAAAGGTGGTGGAAAGGCAAATTTGCTCCCTCTCTGCTTGAGCTGAAGCATCCATCTTCTTCTACGCTTAGCTATCAGCAGTACTGGTTCTTGGGGTCTCAGACTTGGATTGGGACTTATACCATCAGCCCCTGAATTCTTAAGACCTTTGGTCCCAGACTGAATTACACTGCCAGCTTTCCTGGTTCTCCAACTTCCAGATTGCACACCACAGGAGTTCTTGGCCTACATAATTATGTGAGCCAATTCCTATAGTAAATCTCCTTATATATATATATTTGTACAGATCCTATTGATTCTGTCTCTCTGGAGAACCCTATTACAACAGTCAACTAGGAATTTGGGAGAATTTTTACTCAGATGTTGGACCTCACCCTTTCTGTGATTCTCTCTTGCTTCCAGGATTTCCCACTGAATTTCTAGCTGTTCTTCCATTCCTGACCCCTCTTTTTGGTCATCTCTCACCTGCAGGTTGCAGTTTTCCACTGTCCTTGCATTCTGCCATAGCCACCAGGGGGCCTGGAATATGCCTTTTGGGGGAAAAAAAAAAAAAAAAAAAGCCACCAACTTGTAAGTCTTGCTCCTTGCAATTACAAATTTTCAGGAGTCAACTCTCCTCCAGTTTCTATCTGCTTTTGGATGTTTTTACTAGAAATTTCCCTAATACAACTGAGAATAATTTACAATTAAATATACTTTTCATATTTTTTATAATACCCTACCTTTTAAAAGCATAGTGCTCTATACAAAAGATTTATAAGCACATAAGTTTTAAAAAACAATGCACAATAATATTTCAATGGTAAAGTCCTGATTGTCTTTAGAAATTTATTAAGTCAAACAGTCCACATGTAATAAAGTCAAAGGCAGAAAGGGTTTAGGACTATTTTTTCTATTTCAATGAAAAGGAAACAACATAAAATGAAAGAAAAATAGGCCAGGTCCCAAATTAAAGAAGCTAGAAATTGAAATTCTGAACTTAGAAAATGAGTTTTCTTCCTGCCTAGGACTCACTACAACTCAGTCTGTTCTACATTTAGTAATTGGAGGACATGAGGAAAATAGAGCTCTTCTTTGTTTTAGTTTTGTCTTACCTTCTTTTGATAGTTTCAGTGGATATTTTTGCAGGGAGAAGAAAGAAAGAGCATGGACTGAATAGCTATCCTATAGATTACTGTATTGGATTCCAACTGTTGTATGGAAGAATTACTACATATCTCTAATAAAGTAAAATACTTGTGGACGATCTGCAATGTGCAATGCACTTTGTTGAGAAATGGGACGAGGGAAAAGCAAACAAATATGAATAATAAAAGTTTGCCCCACAAAGATTTTTATAATGGACTCAATGGGCATATTTAAAAAAGGAAAACAATAGAAGAGAAGGAAGATAGGAGGTGGAATGGAGGTAAAGTTAAGTGCTGCTTATAAGACTTGAGTACCCGATTTAGTAAACCTCCCAAAATTCCAAATCAGTTAGTGTTATGGTGTGAGCTGCTTTTAAAAAAGAGTGTGTGTGTGTTTAAAAGGTATTACTGGTAAACTGTAGAAAAAATATCTCTTTTATTTTGGAAATACATCGGAGAGTGAAAGAAACATCCCCATAAACCTCTAAAGAAGATCACTGTTAAAAGTCTAGGAGATTGGGGAGCCTGGGTGGCTCAGTGGGTTAAAGCCTCTGCCTTGGCTCAGGTCATGATCTCAGGGTCTTGGGTTCGAGCCCTACATCGGGCTCTCTGCTGGGCAGGGAGCTTGCTTCCCTCTCTCTCTGCCTGCCTCTCTGCCTACTTGTAATCTCTCTCTTCTCTGTCAAATAAATAAATAAAATCTTAAAAAATATACATTAAAAAAAGTCTAGGAGATTAAAAAAAAAGTCTAGGGGAAAAATATCTGAAATACGTCCACCGACATTTCAGCATGTACTTTTGTGCTTCAGTCTCCGTCTTTTTAACTAAATGGATATTATGCATATCTCACAACTTATATTAATTAAGTGGGTGTCTTTGCATGTTAGTTACCTTACTGGACTAAAGCTGTAGAATCTGTCTCTCCCATGGTGTGCAGCCAGGATGTCTACTCAGTCACTTTTTGGGTTTTTTTAATTCTTGGGTTTTAAAAAATTGTTTTTAAAGATTTTATTTATTGAAAGAGAGAGAGAGAGAGAGAGAGAGAATGAGCGAGGGAGGGGCAGAGGGAGAAGCAGGCTCCCCGCTGAGCAGGGAGCCTGATGTGGGCTCCATCCCAGGACCCTGAGATCATGACCTGAGCTGAAGGCAGATACTTCACTGACTGAGCCACCCAGGCGCCCCACTTGCTTTTATTTTATTTTATTTTTTTAAAGATTTTTTATTTAATTGACAGAGAGGAACACAGCGAGAGAGGGAACACAAGCAGAGGGAATGGTAGCGGGAGAAGCAGGCCCCCCGCCGAGCAAGGAGCCCGATGCGGGGCTCGATCCCAGGACCCTGAGATCATGACCTGAGCTGAAGGCAGACGCTTAATGACTGAGCCACCCAGGCGCCCCCCACTTGTTTTTATTTTTAAACCTGACTTCCTGGGGGTTGCTGCTGTGTCTATAAGTTAAATGATCAGCCAATGATTGGCTAAAGGTTGTTTGTGCTCTCACATCTTAAGCCATCCAGGCTTCCAACCTCTATCCAAGGATCTATGTAAGGATTGTAGAACACAAAGTTCAGGTGTGCCACAACTTCTACTTCTTCTTGCACTTCCTCTGTATATTCATTCAGCTTCCCGGCCAAGGAGGGATACATAGATAGCTTGGGACCTCCATAATCTTACCTACATGTGTGCACAGGTTTCCAGTCAGTCGACTGCCTGGAGAGCTTTTGAACCTTTCAATAGCTGTGTCATTTCCACAAGCTCTGTTAAGTTCTCCAGTCTGTTGCTTGACCCAGTTGGGACAGCTATTGAGGCTACCAGAACGGCCTTATTCACTTCCCACTGAGATCATAACTTTTCCTGAAATACTAATGGGTGTGGGTTGTCCACCTTCTGCTCCAAATCAAGTCAGCCTCCCCTGGCAGCCAAGTTGCTAGTCTTCATGGTCTGCTCCACCCCAAGAGAACTACTACACCAGGGGGGAGGGTAGTCCTAGGCAAGAACAGCAAAAATTTCCTCTGTTATTAACCAAAGTTTAGCAGTTTCTTATGGATGAATGATTCTCAATTTGTTGTTTGCATTTGTTCTATTTCCAGAGTCCTGAAATGGGTTTTTTACTTTGTCCAGCTCATTGTTGTTTTAGGGGAGAGATCTGACAACTTCTTTCTATCTACCAAAGTCCTGCCTCTGTCTTCAGCTACTTTTGAATCTTCTCATCCTCAAGCGTACCACCTGGTCTTATCACAGAAAACGACATTATAAGTCAAATATGAGATCATAAAGAAAAATGAACATTCTTCATGTTCTGTTGTCTTCCTACATTTATTATACCATATATTTCTAGGTCCTGAAAGAGCGAAAATTAACTTTTTAAAAGATGGCTATACAACTCTACCTGGTCTAAAAGTAAACCAATTCTCTGTGTTTGAAGTCCTATCTAGGTACCATGAGCAAGTTTCAACTTGACTCTTTTACAAAAGAAAGCGGCTTGGCTATTTTTTGTTTCCCTTTCCTATAAGCTAAATGTTCTCTCTATTAGCTGGCATCTTAGGTCACCCAAAAGCTACTGAAAGCTGGTTACCCAACCTATAGTGAAGACAGACCACCCTTAAGCCTTCTATGTTTATTTATATAAATAATAAACCCAGGATTTATTTTCCCTTGTTTAATAGATCTTGTTCTCTTCCTCAACATGATACAGATTCTTTATATTAGAAATGACTCATACTGCTATACCTTACCCTATAAAACTGTAAAATATCACTTGGTTTACTCTGGTCATTCAGTAAACATGTATTATTATTACTTTTGTTAGTCTTCCCATTCTTTGATAAGAACCCAACTCAAGAGAGAGCTAAATATAACCAACTATCAGTAAGAGGCAAACTGGAATCAAAGTTCAAGACTTTCTACCTCAGTTCTATAATTATGCAACTTTCCAAATTAAAAGCATTTTTCAATATTGTTACTATATTGATATCACTGAGTTTTTGGGGAAAAAAAACTTATTCCATATAATCCATCCTAAATTAATTGCAAATAACTCTGGAGCTTCTTAAAATGCTTTTTCCTCACAAAAGTCTTCAACAGTAAATGGCTTCCCAAACTGAGCATTACACATTAAATCAGGGCAACTAAACATTATGGCAACTAATTTCTCATTCATTTCTTCCATTAGGTTGGCAGTACAAGATAATAGGCCTACACAAGAGAGAAGATCAGTAACTGTACTAAAAAGGACTCTGAAGCAACCACATCCAGTGTAGCTGAGTACACGCAGTCCAAGGTCTCAGCTGTAAAACATCCAAGGATCAAACATCCACTGCTCTTTATGCTCAGCGGCTGCTCCAGAAGGCTTTCCCAGCTAGTTAGCTCACCCCTTTTGGAGTAGGGAATAAGCCACCTGAGGAGTGAGGAAGGTAGAAATGCCTCAGATAATGTCTCTTTCAGACAGCAAGATGTTTTAAATAATCCACACAAAGACTCTTGAAGCCAGTAGTCCATTACAAGTAGAGTTAACTGATAAGGTAGGATTGATTACAAGAAGGTAATTCAATTGCAAGCCTCTTGACAACACCATAATCTAATACTGCTTAAGAGGGAAATCACTCTTTTTGTTTGGCATTTTCATTAACAGAACCACCTGACTACAGTTTCAAAAACTCCATCAGGAAAAAGAAAGCCTCTTATTGTCTTTACTCCATATATTGACCTGACCTATATATAAATAAAACAATTTCTAGTCAAACCATATAGTTGGAGTCAAAGTAGGCTACACTTTGGTTTGTGAGTCATTTTGTTTTCAGTGATGGCATGCCAGACACAAATACCATTCATGGATTTGGGTTTTCCCAGTGAAGGTGGCTAACATGAAGCGGACGGAATGTACAAACCCTGGACATCAACCAGAACAATGCAATGCCCAGGGCTGCTGTGCTAATGGTATAGGCAGTATTAGACGGCAGCTTGCTCGAACCCTCCCCCACTCTTTTCAGGAGTTCCATTCCCATTTTTCTTTGACTAACAGCTCTGAATTACAGAAAGCATCCAGTTGGGACACCGGAGTGGCTCAATCGGTTAAGCGTCATGATCCCAGGATCAAGTCCCGAATCAGGCTCCCTGCCTGCCACTCCCCCTGCTTGTGCTCTCTCTCTCTCTTTCTCTGACAAATAAATAAAAACAACCTTAAAAAAGGAAGAAGAAAGCACCAGGTTTATGTCTGAAAGAAATTATTTGCTTTCTCTTTTTTTAATAAGATGTTGATTCATAACAGATAAAGTATTCTACCTGGATTATAGAAAAAGAATCTATCTGGGGCACCTGGGTGGCTCAGTTGGTTGAGAGTCCCACTCTTGGTTTCAACTCAGGTCATGATCTCGGGGTCCTGAGATTGAGTCCAGCGTTGGGCTCTGCGCTCAGAGTGGGGGGTCTGGGTAAGATTCTCTCTCCCTCTCCCTCACTTATGCTTGCGTACACTCTCTCTCTAAAAATAAATCTTAAGGGGCACCTGGGTGGCTCAGTGGGCTAAAGCCTCTGCCTTCGGCTCAGGTCATGATCTCAGGGTCCTGGGATCGAACCCCGCATCAAGCCCCGCATCGGGCTTTCTGCTTGGCAGGGAGCCTACTTCCCCTCTCTCTCCCTGCCTGTCTCTCTGCCTACTTGCGATCTCTCTGTCAAAAAAAAAAAAAAAAAAACTTAAAAAAAATAAAGAAAAAGTAACCTGCTTATATATAGCATTTTAAAAATCTTTTCAATGTTAATATTAGAGATGAGAAAACACTTTCTAAATCCAACCAGAGAGAACTTAAAGATATAAAAATAATAATATTGCATTACATATATTAAAAGTTCAAGATAAATACATTTTAAGGCTTTATAAAATGGAATAATATTGCTGCATAAAAGACAAAAAATACATAATGTACCAAAATATATGACTGTGATGAATTTATTCTTAGCAGCATTGTTTATAACAGTAAAAAATTTGAAACAAACTTCTTTCCTAAATAAAATTCATGAAGTATTTCTCCAAACATTCCTCTCATACTTGAGGAAAAATGCTTTTTTTCCCCCAAAAGACTTTATTTATTTATTTATTTATTTGACACAGAGAGAAAGAGAGATCACAAATAGGCAAAGAGACAGGCAGAGAGAGAGGGGGAAGCAGGCTCCCCGCTGAGCAGAGAGCCCGATGTGGGGCTCGATCCCAGGACCCTGAGATCATGACCTGAGTGGAAGACAGAGGCTTTAACCCACTGATCCCCCCAGGTGCCCCTTAAGATTTATTTTTAGAGAGAGAGAGTGTACGCAAGCATAAGTGAGGGAGGACCCTGAGATCATGACCTGAGCTGAAGGCAGAGGCTTTTAGCCCTGAGCCACCCAGGCACCCCAAGGAAAAAGTTCTTAAATAGAGGTCAGCCCAAAACCATGCTTTGTGTTCTAGATCAGAAGCTTCAGCATCACTTCAGAAACTTGTTAAATGCAGAATCCCAGACCTACCGAGTGAGAATCTGCATGTTAACAGACCTTCAGGTTACTACTACGCACATTAAAGCTTGAGAAACAATGAATGGAAGGGATGCCCAAATAAATCTTGCAACTGATATTGAAATCCTAATCTCTTTCTAACACATGAGGTTATATCTCTAATATAAGAAAGAGTGAATAGTGGCCCTCTACCAATGTCCACAGGACAGTCCGATACTGGCCAACATTTTTGTCACCCTTTTAATCAATGGCCTGGATAAGGACATGACAGAGATGCTTCTTAACTTGCAGGAGGCACAAGGCAAGAGGTTGCTAGTGCAAGACGTAACAGAGTCAAACCACCTTGATAGGCTGAACATTTAACTATGATAAGTATATAAAAAGTATTGTGTTTAGGCTAAAAAATTGAACAATGAATGAATAAGATGTGTGATCGTTTGCTTGGCAGCAGAACATGAAAAACCTTGGGAATATACCCACTAGTACGTCAGGAATTTAATACAGTGGGATTTAAAATTAGCAGGAGAAAATGAATACTTTAATAAATAGCATTGGAGTAACTGGGTAGCTAACTGGGAAAAAAAATAAATCTGAACTGGTACCTCACACCATATATCAAAACTAATTCTGGAAGGATCAAAGATTTAAACATAAAAACAAATTCATTAAAATATTAGAAGAAATATTTATGAATCAACAGAGCGGAGCGAAGCTTTCCTACGCATGAACAAAATCCAAAAGCATATACAGTCCAGAGGCCATTACATTTTTTTGATAAATTTTACTACATTAAGAAAAATCTGCATGGCAAACACCGCTGTAAACAAAGCCTGAAGAAAAATGACAACTCATACCAAATACATAGAGCTACTTTCTTTAATGTTGAAAAACTCTCAAAATCATTAAGGAAAAAAGACCAACAAGCCAAAAGAAAGTTTAGCCGGATCTGACAGAGGTCCTCCAATAGCTGAAGGGCATTCTTGTAAGTGAAAAAAATTGAGTCATTTGTTGCTATAAATGGTTGAATCAGGACCAGGGGTGAAAATTCCCAGGAGTTAAATGTCAGCTGAACGCACAAAAGAACTTTCTAAGAATTAGCTAAGTTTATAAACGGATTCAGGCCAAGGCTAAACAGCCAACTTAAAAGAAATTTTTGGAAGGAGGGACCCCGTTAGATGGGAAACCAAACTACGTGATCACTAAGGTTCTGTCAAACTCTAAAATTATGCAGTCCTATCCCAAAGATTATATTGGCTCTGGAAAAGAGCATGAAATCAAATAATGATACTCCAAAAGAGTATCAAACTCCAAAAAAACTGGAAACCATGATACTCACCACTCATAACTTTTTATTATAAGTGCAGTATTCTTGGGGGAGGGCGAGAGGATATGAATGACTTCTTAAATGATGATTCCTGTACTCGGGACAATTATGGGTTTTTTTCATGGTAGTGGTGTTGGACAATACCGTTGCACTCACTGTCCTCCCCTAGGCTCCTCCATTATTGAAAACAAAAGCAGAGTTTTAAAAGAGAGTGAATTAGTGTTGAAGGGTAAAGTAGTAAGTCTCAGTAGTATGGTTCTTTGTTGTATAAAACCCATAACCCATAACCCACGGGAGCTACCTAGATATCAATGTCACGTTCACTACAGTCTTATTATGAACTAAAGAGCAAAAACAAATAATTGATACAAAGAACTCAACTTACAAATGGGCTATATTACAGAAACTAGTTCACAAGTCAGTTGGATAGAATTTGAAACAGCACTAAGAATGTGGAGAGCAGGAGGGAAGGAAAGGCAAGAGAAGGGTGGGTCCTTCAGTCAGCCCATCAGTGCACACTCAACCCACAATGTATCTGATACTGAACATCAGCCCTTTTTCCAAGTAGATAATACCAATGGAATAGTAGTAGTTTATAAAGTAAAATAAAATCGAAGAACTGTTTTATTTACCTGGAATTTTAATCTTTAATACAAAGGCTGAGAAGGTTAACAAAAATTTGTAAAGATCCTGAAAAGAACTTTTTAATGTATCTCAAAGTTCTAGGTGTTGGTAACGGTCTTTTTTAAAGTATCTAATTTCACTTCAAAATTTAGTGCTTCCTTTTGCCTTAATAAGGCCACACTGCTAAACATTTTTTAGCCATGATTGGGGAAAGTTTTTAGTTCAAAAGTATAATGAAAAAAAATGAATGGAGAGAAGAAATAAGAGAGACTTATTTCTACCTCTACTTTTGAGGTAGGGAGCAAAGAAGATAAGAAATAAGAGCCCAAAGAGGAGTTAAGAAGGATTATCTCAAGTAAAATTACCCAAAATGCATGACAGAATAAAAGTACATAAAGGCTGGGGTAGGGAGGGAATTCTCCAGGAAAGAGAAAGGGGAAGATGACACTGTGACTGAATTTCTGTACAGGCCATCAGGGGGCACCATGAGTCCAGGACAACTCTGCTATTGCCAGGGTATAGAGAGAAGAATCTAACTGGACTTTTGTATTTATAGGCTATTCCCAAATTGGGAATATTATACTAAACCGTAAAGCATTAGAAATGCTTTCACTGGTTAATGGAGGGGAAAAAAAAACCATTAAAAACAAACAAAATTAGTTATCTTCCATTTGTTTCCATATTTGCTTATCCAAATCAGAAAGGACAATGATTAGTAGTGTCATTTGGCATCCAGAAGTAAGGAAGGCCAGGGAAAGCTGAAGAAATATCTTCATGGAGTTCCCACTACTCTGGACTCAGCAGGGAGTCAGGATGGTCAAGGCAGCACATAGTACGGCTGAGGCCCCTCAGACCCAGGCTGTGGGGTAGGGGAATTAAGCCAACAGGAATTGCAGGCTAGGGCAGAGATAAGAGACCTGAAGCAGTGACAATTTATATACACCTTAGGAATAAATATATTTTATGGATATGTTAAAGCTAGCTTTTCATATCTCTGAGAAATGGAATAAACATGGGGTATATATATTTTAGATGTCACAGGCATCGAAAATGAAGGAAGTCAAATGTCTTGCTCAGTATCACACTTAACCAGGAAAAGTATAACTGGTGTAATTGTTTCACTGATCCAGTCTTTGTCCATCAGGCATAGATTTATGACTTTCAAAAAACAGAAACCATTGTTTTAAGGTACATCTACTAAATATCTAAACCTGGACCATACATACAAGCAAATTTGTTTCTTCAGAAGCTACTTTGTGTGGCCTTCATACCGCAGACCTGCTGGCAGGCAGTATTTAAGACACCCCTTGACCTCTATTATGAACCGTGAGCCTTACTCGCTGTTCTAAGGACTGTACCAGGGTTAGCAAGTGTCCGCCCACAGTGAGGCCTCCAGCAGCCACTAGAGAAGCCAAACAGGAGACAGAGGAGAGATGGCCGAGGGAAGTGCAGAAAGGATAGAAGTTTAAGTACAAAACAGAGACCAAACTGGCATAGTAGTAGTTCACTCTACAGACTGCCACTCAAATTGTCATTTGATGAGATCCCTGGTCATAGCTGCTTTCATCTGTCCCTGCAGTGGAATAAGAATGGTTATTCATCTGTGCAATTTTAATAATACTGGCTTAAAATTTACATACCCAAACCAAAACTGTTAGAAATATGGTTTTTACATTGACACTTGGCGTGTAGGAGTTGATGAGGAGGTCATGAGCTTTCAGAATTGTGGGGGCAGCTTTGTTCTGAGACCTGGGGTGGGGGAGTGGGGAGAAACACTGCCAGGGTGTCTGCAGGTATTTTCCAAAGTTATTTCATTTACTCCTCACAAAACATCAGTAAGGTAGTCATCACCTCCACTCTATAAATGACAAAACACACATACTAAAGGTAAATGACTCACCTAAGGTCTCAAAGCCAGTGAGTGGCAGAGCCAGATTAAAATCAAAGACTGTCTAAAATGACAGCTGCCTTTCTCTCACTGAGAAACAAAAAGCAATTCTGCCAGCCAGCAGTGTATGGGCCACTCTGCACTGAGAGAGACATCGCCTTCATTCATTCATTCAAAATATATTTACTGGGGAACCTGGATGGGTCAGTTGGTTAAGCAACTGCCTTCGGCTCAGGTTATGATCCTGGGGTCCTCGGATCGAGCCCCACATCTGGCTCTCTGCTCAGCGGGGATCCTGCTTCTCCCTCCCCCTCTGTTGGCCACTCCCCCTGCTTGTTCACTCTTTCTAATAAACAAACAAACAAACAAACAAACAAACAAATAAAATCTTTGGGAAAAAACCACAAAGAGCAAAATATATTTACTAACTGCCACCACATGCTGGAGCTCTGTTGCAAACAGAGATACAACCATGAATGAGCCAGAGCCCAGTGCCCTGCTCTCAGAAGCTAGCCGTGAGGCTGGGGTGAGGGAGTGTTGCAGTGAATATAAGTGATAAACAAGCAACGTCAGAGAGTAATAATGACTATCAAAGAGTGAGACACAGACAGGAGGGGAAAGAGACCTAATTCAGACTGAGTGGTTAGGCTATGAACCAGCCATGCAAATAGTGAAGGGCAGAATATTCAAGGTAAGAGAACAGTAAGCAAATGCCCTGAGGAAGTAAGAGGCTCTGGTGAAACAAAAAATCGACCTGATGCACCTGGGTGACACAGTTGGTTCAGAGTCCGACTCTTGGTTTTGGTTCAGGTCATGATCTCAGAGTTGTGGGATCGAGCCCTGGGCTGGGCTCCAGGGCTCCATGCTCAATGGGGAGGTCTACCTACAACTCTCTCGCTCTCCCTCTGCCCCCACCCCAACCAATCAATCTTTAAAAAATAAACCTATTTGGCTGGAGTATAATAAGGGAGAGAATACAAGATAAGGTTAGACAAATACACAGAGATAGGTCATATTGGTCTTGAAACAAAGGTAAAGAGTTAGCATTTTATTCTGTGATTGGAAATGATCAGAGTTTTTTTTTTTTTCTAGAATTTAAATTCTTTTTTTTTAAAGACTTTATTTATTTGACAGAGATATCACAAGTAGGCAGAGAAGCAGGCAGAGAGAGAGGAGGAAGCAGGCTCATCGCCGAGCAAAGAGCCCGATGCGGGGCTCAATCCCAAGACCCTTAGATCATGACCAAGCCAAAGGCAGAGGCTTAACCCACTGAGCCACCCAGGCACCCCAGAGTTTGTTTTTTTTTTTTAAGCAGGTGACTTGCTCTGACTAGTGTTTGTCAAAGGTTACTCTGGCTGCTAATGAACTGGAGAGAGTGGGGCCTGGGTGGCTCATTCGTTAAGTGTCTGCCTTCAGCTCAGGTCATGATCCCAGAGTCCTGGGATCGAGCCCCATATCAGGCTCCTTGCTTGGCAGGAAGCCTGCTTCTCCCGCTACCATTCCTTCTGCTTGTGTTCCCTCTCTCGCTGTGTTTCTCTCTGTCAAATAAATAAAATCTTAAAAAAAAAAAAAATGAATTGGAGAGAGGCCAGTGGGAAGGCCACTGCTGGACCAATGATGGTGACTTGGTTTATAGTAGCAGCAGGTGGCAATGAAAAGACAGGGACAGCTTTAATATATATTCTGGAGTTAGAATGGTTAGCACTTGCTGATGGACTGGATGTGGAGACCATGAAAAAGGAAAGAAGCAATAACTTAGGTTTTGGCTTAAGCAACAGGGTGGGTGGTGTTGCCCCTTTACTTTGGTGAATAAAGACTGGAAGAGATTTTTTTTTTAATAGGAAAAGGATAAAATAAAGAGGTCTGTTTTAGCAATGCTAAGTTTGAGATATTAGAAACTCAGATGGAACTCTCAGGTAGTCAGTGAGTATAGAAATTTAGACATCAATGAAAAAATCAAACTGGAGATATAAATTTAAGAGATATCTAAAACCTAATGTGTTTCTTCTTCTTTTTAAATATTTATTTATTTATTTCAGTGGGGAAGGGGCAGAGGGAGAGGGAGAATCTCAAGCTGAGTCCTTGTTGAGTGCAGAGCCCAATGCAGGGCTTGCTCTCACAATCCTGAGATCATGACCTGAATCGAAATCAATAGTCAGATGCTTAACAGACTAGCCACGTACGAGTCCCTTAATGCATTTCTTCTACTTAGAGGAAACTTTAGGGTAATTTCTTAGTGACCTGAAGATGGGAAAAGACCTCTGAAATAAGATATCAAGGGACTCAGTCGGTTAAGCCTGCCTATGGCTCAGGTCATGATTCCAGAGTCCTGGGATCGAATCTTGCATCGGGCTCCTTGCTCAGGTGGGAGCCTGCTTCTCCCTCTGCCTGTTGCTCCCCTGCTTGTACTCAATCTCTGACAAATAAATAAATAAAATAAGATATCAAAAAGCAAAAATCTTTATAGTTGGAAACACTGAGGGAAATGACTATATCAAAACAAATGATTTCTGTTGAATAAGAGGCATTATGCACAAAGTTAACAGATGAGGGAAAGCCAGGAGAGGACATTGGCAACATTTGTAACTGACCTAGGATTAATATCTAGAGCATACAAGAAACTTCACTGGAAAATGGTAAAAGGACATGAACAAGTCATTCATAAAAGGAAAAATCAAAGACTAATATATACAGAGACCTCACCTTTGCTAGTAATCACAGAAATATGAATCAAAACAAGATAACACAGGGATGCCTGGGTGGCTCAGTCCGTTAAGCATCTGCCTTCGGCTCAGGTCAGGAACCCAGGGTCCTGGGAGCCTGCTCCTCCCTCTGCCTGCCACTCCCTCTGCTTGTGCTCTCTCTGTCTGTCAAATAAATAAATAAATCTTTAAAAAAAAATAAACAGAAATAGATTAAAAAAAACAAAAACAAGATAACACATTACATCCACCAAATTGATATAAGTTTGAAAGACAGATATTAAAGTGCTGTAATTTGTGGTAGGAATATGAAGGGAGAAATCACGCAATACTCAGTGAAATTATGTGTGAATATTCTCTGTGACCTGTTCATTATAGTTATTGGTATTTATAGCTTGTGAAACTTTTGTACAAGTCCACGAGAAGATATATATGAGGACTTTCATCAGAGCATTGTTTGTGGTTCAACGAATAAAAGAACAAACTAGGGGCGCCTGGGTGGCTCAGTGGGTTAAGCCTCTGCCTTTAGTTCAGGTCATGATCCTAGGGTCCTGGGATTGAGCCCCACATCCGCCTCTCTGCTCAGCAGGGAGCCTGCTTCCCCTTCTGTCTCTGCCTGCCTCTCTGCCTACTTGTGATCTCTCTCTGTCAAATAAATAAAATCTTAAAAAAAAAGAAAAGAACAAACTAGGTATCCATCACTAGAGAAACAAATAAAAATGTGGTAGATACTAGTGATAAAACACAATGAAGTAACTAAAAGTAACATGTAAACACAACAAGGATAGAACTTAAAAAAAAAGAGTTAAGTAGGGGCGCCTGGGTGGTTCAGTCAGTTGAGGGTCAGATTCTTGGTGTTGGCTCAGGTCATGGTCTCTGAGTCATGGGATCAAGCCCCACATCAAGTCTGCTTGAGATTCTCTCTCCCTCTTTCTTTCCCCCTCCCATTCGTGCATGTGTGTGCATGCTCTCTCTCTCTCTCTCTCAAAATAAATAAATAAACCTTAAATAAATCTTAAAAAAGACAGAGCTAAATAAAAATGGAATAGCAATACCTGGGTGGCTCCATCACTTAAGCGTCCGACTCTTGATTTCAGCTCATGTCATGATCTCAGGATGGTGAGATGGAGCCCGTGTTGGGTTCCATGCTGGGCATGGATCCTGCTTGAGATTCTCTCTCTCCCACTGCCCCACCCCCCACCCTCCATGTGGGTGCACTCTCTCTCTCTCAAAAAAAAAATTTTTTTTAAAGGATCAGAATGAGGGACGCCTGGGTGGCTCAGTCAGTTAAGCATCTGCCTTCGGCTCAGGTCATGATCCCAAGTTTCTGGGATAGGCTCTCTGAGGCTCTTTGTTCAGCAGAGCCTGCTTCTCCCTCTCCCTCTGCCTGCTGTTCCCCCTGCTTGTGCTGTCTCTCTGTCAAATAAATAAATAAAATCTTTAAAAACATAAAAAAATAAAACGGATCAGAATGAGAGTTACAGCATAACACTATTTACATAAATTTACAAAAAATACCATAGAAGGATACAAACATATCCAAAGAAAAATATTAAACACATGAGAAAAGATGCTAATGGGAATGGGAATGGGAAAAAAAGACAGAAAATGAGAATAATAAGTGAGAAATAGTGAAACAAGAGAACAGTCTTATAATATCAATATAATGTTCTATGAACTAAGCCATATGATAAATTAAACTCTGCACTTGAAAAAGTAACAAACTTACAGGGCAAAGGAATGTTCCTCTTCTTTCAACTGTCTCTCCCAAACTACATTCTGTCGGTTGACTCACCAGGCAAGGAAGCGAGCCAGGAGGGAGGAAGGAGGGCACCATGTCAGCGTGTAAATGTGGCCACACTGTAACTTGCACCCACCTTTACTGCTGGCATTTATCAGACTGCTGAGATTATATGTATACACAACTATCTTCCTACCCTGAGCATTAGATCTTGTGGGTAGAACTGTATCATATTCGTCCTCATAAACTCAGAACTCAGCACAGTGTTTGGTACAAAGAATACATTCAATAAATGCTGACTGGAGGAGTGGTTTTGTTGCTTGTAGATTGGATGAAAAATCAAAATTAGAACCCAACTCAGGTGTACATTTAGTACACCTATTATACTATTATACACCTATTATACTATTGACTATTATGTAGCAAAATGAATGATCAGTAAATTATCACTGGAGATGGCGAGATGTCCCTCCTAGCATTATTTCTTCTAGCATTAAAATGCATGTCCATTTGGATGACAGACACACGAACAAACATACCACAAAATTCAAGTCAACTCTATGGTTGCAAGGGACCATCAGAGATGCAACAGCAAAATCAGAAGTATGAGTGATAAAAGTTAATTTTAAGTGGGGGGAAAAATAGAAATGTAGCCTGAGTCAGGTAATTCCCACTGTCTGGCAGTGGCTAGGTAGCAACAAACCTCTGAAATTACTGTTTGACACTGTGTACCACATGTGAAAAGCCTCCTTACTAACTTTTAATCAGTTTTTAGATCAACTTAATTACAGTATAACTCACATTCCATAAAATGCACCCATTTTAAATGAAGAGTTTGATAAATTTAAATGTATACACCTGTGTAAGCACCACCATGTTCAAAATAGAGACTATTTCTAGCACCCCAAAAGTATCTTCATGTAGTCATTCTACCCCTCTACCCTGGCTTGCGGGCAAACATTGACTGCCTTCTGTCAAGACACCCATCTTTGTGTGTGTGTG
>CM053613.1:4194366-4226624 GCA_028646535.1 Procyon lotor
CTTTCTCTGACTGACTTATTTCGCTTAGCATAATACCCTCCAGTTCCATCCACGTCGTTGCAAATGGCCAGATTTCGTTTCTCTTGATGGCTGCATAGTATTCCATTGTATATATATACCACATCTTCTTTATCCATTCATCTGAGCTTCAACAATTTTTAAAGCATGACCAATCCTGTCTCATCCATATCCCAGCTCATACCCCTGTCTGCATTGTTTTGAAACAAATCTTAGACAACATTTCCTTTCATAGGTAAATATTTTAATATGTATCTCTAAAGGATATTCTCTTTTTTAAAAAAATTTATTTATCTGAAAGTGAGAGAAAAAGAGAACACACACACACATGGGGGTGGGCAGAAGGATTGGGGGAAGCAGACTTCTCGCTGAGCAGGGAGTCTGACCCGGGGCTTCATCCCAGGACCCCGAGATCATGACCTGAGCTGATGCTTAACTGTTATAAGGGAAGGGAAAAGGATGGAAAGGGTACCTATGGATAAAAAGAGATTTAAGAGGTGAATGAGCCAGTTGTAATATATGGATCTGTCAGACAAACTAAATGAGGGAAAAAATAATGCTCAGTTAACAGATGCTTAACTGACTGCGCCACCCAGGTGCCCCGAAGGATATTCTTTTTAAATATATCCATAGTATCAGGGGCACCTGGGTGGCTGTGTTAAGCGTCTGCCTTCAGCTCAGATCATAATCCCAGAGTGTCCTGGGATGGAGTCCCACATTGAGCTCCCTGCTCAGCGGGAGAGCCTGCTTCTCCCTCTCCCACTCCCCCTGCTTGTGCTCTCTCTCTCGCTGTGTCTCTCTATGTCAAATAATAAGTAAAATATTTTTTAAAAACCACATATCTATAATATCATTTTTGTATTTAAAATAACTGACAATAAGTTTCTCAATATCTTCAAATAATTAGTCAGTATTCACAATTCCCAGATTGCCTCACATTTTTTCCCTCATTTAGTTTGAACCAGATCCATATATTACGACTGGTTCATTCACCTCTTAAATCTCTTTTTATCCATAGGTACCCCTTCCATCCTTTTCCCCTCCCTTATATTTGTTGAAGAAACTGGTTTGTTTGTCCTATAAAAGACCTACAGTTTGGACTATGCTGATTGTGTCCCTAAAAAACATTTACCATGTTTTTCTGTTCCTTGCATTCTCTACAACTTTGTAGTAAGATCTAGAGGTTTTAAAAAAATTCAGTTTCTGTTTTAGTTGGCAAGGCCACTTTACTATCATGAGATAGATACAATGTCTTATATTCTCTTTTTGTCTCACTTTTGGGAAAACATAGTCTTTTCCTCAACTAATTGAAAATAAAAGCACTTATTACGATGCATAAGAACTCATTCAATTAAGAGAAGTACAGGACATCAATCCCCACTACACAGACTGCTTCTGGACTACAGTTGTTGCTATAAAGGAAGAGTACTTCTTGAGTCACTGTCTGAAAATTTAGGTGGTTCTAACTGCTGTATCCACATGTCACTTATTTGAAGTTATACAGTGAACGAAAACTGCCGTGTTCATCTTTTGTGCATGTCAGAGCTCCTTGATTATATTTTTAGCTCCTGAGAGAAGAAATAGAGTCTTAACGCCCTTACTCAATCCCTAACACAGACGGTTCTGCACAGAGACAGCACTCGTGAATGATGATGACCATGCAATTCTCTGCCGAGGAAAGGCCCTTCTCTACCCTTCATGCGTCCAGCTTCTTTTAATAGCCCTTTACGGCTTTCCTCCAGAGTCCACAACTTCCACATTTTACCAAACAGAAAACAGGCACATAGAAATATAACAGTGAATCAACGGAAGTTTACAATAACTCAAAAATCACTGGTCATTTAGAAAAACCTGCTGAGTTAAGTAGTGCTCCTACTTTAAAGCCTCCTCCTTCCCTTCAGGGAAATATGTGAGTCTAAACGATAGGAGTCTTTGCGAGAAAGGGCTACGGACATGACCTTCCTGCTCTCTTTGGCAGAACAAGTCCCAGCTTGACAAGAACTAAGTTACCACAAAAGAGAGTAACAATTACTTTAATTAAAGAGATAAGCCACAAGGGGCTCCTGGCTGGCTCGGTAGATGGAGCATGCAACTCTTGATCTCAGGAGTTGTGAGTTCAAGCCCCACGTTGGGTGTAGAGATTACTTAAAAATGAAATCTTAGGGGTGCCTGGGTGGCTCAGTTGGTTAAACAGCTGCCTTTGGCTCAGGTCATGATCTCAGGGTCCTGGGATCGAGCCCCACGTCATGCTCTCTTCTCAGCAGGGAGACTGCTTCTCCCTCTCCCTCTGCCTGCCGCTCTGCCTACTTGTACTTTCTCTGTGTGTCAAATAAATAAATAAAATCTTTAAAAAAATGAAATCTTAAAACAAAAAACAGAGAGAGGAAGACAGAGAGAAGCCATGAAATTTGGGCTGGGGAAGAAGAGAACTTTACATTCTAACCTCACCAAAGTCCAGTGGAGAAGCATGTTATTACTACGTTATGCAGAGGAAGTTAGAGTCATTAGCAGAACTGCTGGGGCCTCTCCTCCTTCCCACTTTGATAAAACCTTCTACCACCTGCAGCAAAGTGTTGAGCTAATAGCTACAGGGCCCTCGGTTGCCAGTCACCTCCCACTCATTTCTGTGCTTGGCTGGTTCTTTACTGCCTCCAGAAATAAAAGTTAGAACACAATACTTGCTGTGCCAGTAACTACCTGGTAACATAAAGTCCAGAAGCACAGGCCTATGCTTACAAACTGCAGAACCTTCAGCAAAAGAAGAGAGCTCTCCTTCATTCCTGCCCCCAGCCCTGGACAAGCATAGATTAAATTAAGAATTCTCAAAATTCCCAATGGTGTCAAAAGCATTTAAAGTTGCCAGGTCAAAGATTCATTTTTGCAGCAGACAACCACAAAGGATTTCACTGTTACATACAGTGGAAATGATTTTAAGAAATTCTAAATATGGACAGATCAGTAATTTAAAGTCTTTTCTAATGGCTAATACTTTCTTGTCAGTTCAATATCTGATTCTAAGTCAGGCTCCAATTAAGGAAAGCAAGACCCAGTTTTCTGGTTCCACTGGGATTTACTCATGCAGGGATTACCTGTCTGCCAGTTATGAATCTGTTTCCAGTCAATACTGTGCTGGAAACTGTCATGACTAATGTGTTTGGGAACAAGGAAACACCCAGATTACTAGGAGTCAAGGGCAAACAAAAGCCCAAAACAAGGAACTCTCATTCCTGGTCTGGTGCTTTCCCTAGTAGGCCACTGCCACAGTCTCGAACCAACTATGTGAAGTCTGTAAATCAAAAGGTAAGACCAGTTGATCTTTAAGAGATATCTCTATCCCTAAGATTCTACCATTCTTTTGACAAATATTATGAGCAAATCGCACGCTAAGCACAGTAGTGCACATGAAGAATCAGAAGTAGACTTGGAGGAGCTGCTAGCAGACGAAATGTACAAAAAAGATCATGCAAAGAAGAGAAAGTCCATGACAGAATGGTTGCATATAATAAGGGTTTAAAATAACCCATGATATAGCATTCAGTGAACAAAGCAAGTCACAGAAGAGAACGTACAATACAAAGTGATTTCTGTGTGTGTATATGCATGGTTATATACATACCCTTTATAAACTATGGAAGGGAATTAGTATAGCTAACTATCAACAGCAGTTATCTCAGGGGAGGACTCCCAAGAATTCTCCAATTTTCACTTTAAAAATTACTACATATTTAACCTTTTTTCCTAGTGTGTTTTACTTCCACAATTAGAGAAAAAAAAATTTTTTTAAAGAAAGCAAAAGAAGAAATTCAAAGCTGGCAATTTACCAGGGCAATAACATCAACAATCCTATATTATCATCTCTCTCCTCTATTTAGATGGAAAGTTAATTCTCCTTTATTGTCTACTTATATATGGCAGAGACTACTGTATTAAACTATGAAACCACTGTTGATAGAAATCAGAAAATAGAGCACAAAAAAACAGAACCCCACTGGTAAGTATGAACACTAACACAAAGTGGAAAATATCTGAAACATAAGTACTAAAGTTGACACGATATTTCAAGCAAAAATGAGTCATTTTCTTCTTAAATTACTTGGACACCTAAACTATCCCAGTTTTCCATTTTGCTTTACTTTTACATAGGCATACTTAGATTTTAGTTAGAATAAAACTAGAGACAAAAGATACACTGGTAACTCTACTCAAATGAGTGACTAATGCACACTCTTCATTCACTTTGAATTACTTAATGTGACTTAGCTCTTTGACTCTGAAAGTCACTCTGAATCTGAAACACCTTCAAGGGACGCCTGGGTGGCTTAGTGGGTTAAGCGTCTGCTTTCAGCTCAGGTCATGATCCCAGGGTCCTGGGATGGAGCCCCGCATCAGGCTCCTTGCTCAGCAGGGACCCTGTTTCTCCCTCAGCCTGCCTCTCTCTCTCTCTGAAAATCAAATGAATAAAATCTTAAAAAAAAAAAAAAAACAAACCTCAAAATAGACGATGGAATAAAAGCATTTCTAAGATCGCTTTCAGTTATTTGGTTCATATTTTCTTGAATATGGGACCAAATCCTATTAAGCAGCAAGTTAGTGTCTCAAAATACTTCAAATACTGAAATTTCATTATATCAAATGATGGCCAAAATAGAAATTTAATTGCAATAAGATTTGGGTCTATGTATTAATGAAATGATGCTGCATTTTAAAAAGAATTTATCATACACCAAAGTTCATAGCAGCAGTACTCACAATAGCCCAAAGGTGGAAACAACTTGAATGTCCCTCAGGAAAAAGAAAGAAATAGTCCCTCTTTCTCAGCTGGATATTCTGGTGACAATCTGTGTCACCTGAAATCACAACAAACTACCTTGAGACCATGGGGAGCCAACCACGACAAGTGAATGCACTGAGGATGGCAGGGCAGGAAGATGGAATGAATTGGGGTCCTCGATGTCTTCGCTGAGCTGCTAAGTTAACCTGCACTGGAGTCACCCTATCTCCAGGGTCCTTGTTATCTGAAACACCATCTGTGTGTCCAAGTCACAGAGCTGGTATTTTTCTTTCTTGAAGGTGAAAATATTCTAACTGATGGCATTTATTAACTTAAAAGTTTTGTACCCTGCAACACTTACACAACAGTAAATGCCAGTTTGATCTCTAAAATGAAAATGAACAAAAAAGCACAACAAATTACCCTGCTCTTGTCATGAAAACACGAGAAAGGCTTTAGAACAGGTAAAAAACTAAGGTTACAAGGAAAAGTACAGTGAAATGGATGCACACATTTAGCAATTCATTAAGTAAATTTGGACGCAGAAGCTAGCCTGAATGAATGATTGCATTTCATTTCAGAAATACTAATTGGAAAATAATGACTGAAAATATAGTCTCTATGTTCACAACAAGCTCATGAGGAAGAGATATTATTGTCACTTTACAAATGAGGAAACTGAAGCACAGAGAAGCTAAGTACCTTGCCCAAAGTCACCTCATCTATGTGGTTTGTCCTCCTGGAATTCTTCCCTCTTTTCACTTAGCTACTCCTACAATGTCATCTTTCAGGTTTCAATTTAAATAAACATCGCTTCCCTAGAAAAAGGCTTCTTTGATGTGTGCAGACAAGGTCCAAAGCCCCTGCTAAATACTCCACTGCATTCTTGTGCTCTACTGAGGCACTGTGTATGCTCTGTAGACTGTGTCCGTGATTACTTAAATGTCTTCCCCAGGTTGTACATGCCTGGAGAACAATTCTGTCTTGTCCACCACCACAGGGTATTTCCAAAGCTGTGTAGATTGCCTTGCCCTTAAGGGGCTCACAGTGTGATAGAGAGATAGATAAGTAAACAGTTCCTTACAATGTAATGTGGGAGGCAAAAAGGTGTGTATAAGACTCCATGAAAACACAAGACTGGGGGTGAGAGGAAGGCTTCCTGGAGAAGATATTCCTTAAACTGAGCTCTGAAAGGTAGTAAAAGGAGAAAAAGCAGTAAGGAGGAAGGTGTTCTCAGCATACAGAGCTTAGGTATACGTAGAGGATGAAAGAGGCCATGAAACTTTACGGAAACTAACACTAGCTCACTATGGTAGCAGTTTATACCAGGTAGCAAAAAGTGAAACTTGAGAGATAGGAAGATTCAGTTCCATATTTAAAAGATAGCAAAATGTTATACAGACCTCTAAGATAATCTAATAACAATGGATGTGAGGGAGGCGCTCACTGTATGCCAGGTACCATGCTAAGCACTTCATGTGTATAATTTTATTTCATCTTCACAGCCACCCTGAGTATTATTATCCCCATGAGGAAGTAAGATCATAAGTAAATGACAAGACAGGCCTTGAACCACAGCCATAATATATGACTCCAAAGCCCATGCTCTTAACTACAGTCTAATACTTGTCTAGCTTACTATACATTGATATGATCTTACATAGTCAAATGTAGTTCAAATAATTATCTTGATTCTACTATGAAAGTTGGCTATTTAGTGGAACCCCATACCTTTTCCATTAAGCACATACAAATCATAAACACAAATATTTCATATATTGGTTTTACTTAAAATATATAAGTAGTATTCAATGGACTTTTACAGGCAAAATCAAAGGAAAATTATTTAAAGATACAAAATGCAGTGTCCTGATTGATAATTTAGGGATATAGTTTGTTTTTTGTTTTTAAGTAATCTCTAGGCCCAGTGTGGGGCTCAAACTCACAACCCCAAGATCAAGAGACACACGTTCTCCAACTGAGCCAGCCAGGTATCCCGATTGATAATCCAATACAGTCTCTAGAACTATGTTACCTCTACACCATTAAAATTACAAAAATTTTACCAAAATTTACACTAAGCAAACATTAGAACTACTTGGTCTAAGTCTCCCCGCTCCTCATCAAAACTAACCTTCCTAAGTGGGATTAATATTATTCATTAAACAATTCAATCAATTATTCAGAATAAGTGGAAAGGGAAAAAGTAGTTAATACAGAGGAAAGATGGTATGACACACAAAATCTCTTTTCCCTACCATTAACTGCTTTAAGCATGGTAAAATGACAAGATGATTGAATGTGTTTACAAGACAAGATATACACTCTCTGTGCCAATTCAAGTTAAAACAGAGCTAGAAAATGTACTACTTAGGGACAGTCTTGGTTCAAAGAACTCAGTGTTTTAGGAAACAAGTTACCAGTAAAAATGCAAATGTACTAAGTCACAGTTGACGGGCTTTTAATAAATAATTAAAACAAACTACTGGGAGATCTTCTTTGCTTTTTAAAATGTTTCATAATATGTAACAGGAGTCCACAGACTGATAATAATCACTGAACACTTATTAGTGCCAAGAGTTTTAAGAACATAATCTCATTTCATTCTTACAAGGTCATTCTTACAACCATATTTTCAGATGAGCAAACTAAGGCACACAGAGTTCAGAGAAGGCGTCCAAGGGCATATCAACAGGAAGTGGCAGGGTCAGGACTCACGAGGTTTGTCTGCCACCACGGTGCACACTCCTTCCACAACGCAGCAATGTCTTTAATGAGCTGACAGTCGCCTGGTTTACTCACCAGTCAACCCTATAATTTAGAGACTGTGGGCAGGTTAAAGGACTTTCCTGATGTCCCTTGGCTAGTTTACATCAGAGGTGAAAGTGAACCCCATGTTTCTCCTCTTCAGGCAAGCACATTCTGTATTCATTTTGACTCATACCAAATCTTTTAAAAAATATTAAAAATTTCCCCATAGCTACATTAAAAATAGACAAAACAAGAATGATATAAATGCTTGTTACAGTGCACTGAGGTGAGTATACATTATGTTTTAGTGGAGGATAGGAAAAGAAGAGTCTCGAACATTTCCTGTACACTACTTGCAACTAGCTAACGGAAGATAAGAGGATTTTATGCATTCCTTTGACTACCATCATGTTTTCAGCCTCCTGCTCTTCAGCAGGGCACTGAAAGCATTAAAGCGGGAGCTGGCAAAATGTATTCTATAAAGGGCCTTAATAGTTGAGGCCTTGTGGGCCATGTGGTCTCTGTTGCAAATACTCTATAGTTTTAAGGAGAAAAAAGTGGCCACAGATAAGCATGGCTGTGTTTCAGTGAAGTTTAATTTATGGATACATAAATTTGAATTTCAAATAATTTTCGCATCACAAAATATTATCATTCTTTTGATTTTTTTTGGAACTACTTAAAAAGGTACGATTTGTGGGCTACAGAAAAAAGTAGTGGGGTGGAGGGCAATCTCCCCACCCTGCATTAAACTGAAAAAGTAATTTCACTTGGAAGAGATCAAAGGAAAAGCAGGCAGCAACACAGCAAGACTATGCTCTTTTTCTTGACTCAGTTCTGATGCCACTGGTTCAGGAGGCCTTCTGGATCATCCCCCATGCCCACTTGGGAGACATGTTCCCCTTTTGTGTTCTCACTGAAACTTGGGTCCATCTCTATTCTAGCACTTACCATAACATACTGTGATTGATTGTCTGTTTCTCCCCAAGCATGAGAGCAAGCAATGTTTTCGTTTGTTTCTTAATTTGTATTCCTGACATAGAGGCTCAAAAACAAAAACAAAAAAACTTGGGGGGGAGGATAATATCTTTATATAGACAGTAGATATCAGTGCAAGATCTTGACAGTGGTTCAATGGCACATACATGAAGAGTTATATCAGCAGTTCACCCACTTTTTGCATATGTTGTTTATGTCTCATAAATATGCACCAACTCCTCTATCTATTCTCTTACTTACACCAGCTCAAGGTTAGGCATCTGATTAACTTGTTTAGACCAATATGGATGGGAAAGATCTGGGCATAAGTTTAAAATGATCCCAGGGTCGGGGTACCTGGGTGGCTCAGTTGTTAAGCTTCTACCTTTGGCTCAGGTCATAATCTCAGGGTCCTGGGACTGAGTCCCACATCAGGCTCCTTGCTCAGCGGAGAGCCTGCTTCTCCCTCTGTCTGCCATTCCCCCTGCTTGTGATCTCTCTCTCAAGTAAACAAATAAAACCTTTAAAAATATAAATAAAAAATGAAATGACCCCAGGGTCTCCAGAAAAGCTTCAGGGTACCATGGGGTTCTGCAGAGCACAGATAGAAAAACTACTGCCCTACAGACCAGCCTCCTCAAACTCGAGACCCAAAAAACATAATCATGTCAAAAAATGGGCAGAAGACATGAACAGACACTTCTCCAAAGAAGATATACAAATGACTAGCAGACACATGAAAAAATATTCATCATCAATAGCCATCAGGGAAATTCAAATCAAAACCACATTGAGATACCACCTTATACAGTGAGAATGGCCAAAATTAACAGGACAGGAAACAAGTGTTGGAGAGGATATAGAGAAAGGGGAACCCTCTTACACTGTTGGTGGGAATGCAAGTTGGTATAGCCACTTTGGAAAACACTGTGGAGATTCCCCAAAAAATTAAAAGTAGAGCTACCCTATGACCCTGGGTATTTACCCCAAAGATACAGATGTAGTGAAAAGAAGCACCACATATACCCCAATGTTCATAGCAGCAATGTCCACAATCGCCAAACTGTAGAAAGAGCCAAAATGCTCTTCAACAGACGAATGGATAAAGAAGATATGGTCCAAAAAAAAAAAGAAGATATGAAGATATGGTCCATATATACAATGGAATATTACGCAGCCATCAGAAAAGATGAACACCCAACTTTTGTATCAATGTGGACAGGACTGGAGGAGATTATGCTGAGTGAAGTAAGTCAAGCAGAGAAAGTCAATTATCATACAGTTTCACTTACTTGTGGAGCGTAAAGAATAACATGGAGGACATTAGGAGAAGGAAAGGAAAAGTGAACTGGGGGAAATCAGAGGGGGAGACGAAGCATGAGAGACTTTGGACTCTGAGAAACAAACTGAGGGTTTTGGAGGGGAGAAGGGTGGGGGGTTGGGTGAGCCTGATGGTGGGTATTAAGGAGGGCATGTATTGCATGGAGCATTGGGTGTTGTGCATAAACAATGAATCTTGGAACACTGAAAAAATAAAATAAAAAAAAATAAGTGATGTTTTCAAATCATTTAAAGAAAATATGAAAGCCACATTACCAAATATAATAGAAAAATAAACATGGAAAAGTCTACCTCATCATTATCATAGGAATAAATATCTTTCAATCACACAAAGTTGGATGGCTGCAGGGTCCTTAACCTTTTCCATGCCATGAGTCCCCTTGGTAGAATGGAGAAGCCAGCAAACCCCTTCTCAGAACAACGCTATGAATGCATAAAATAATAAACATAGTTTTTACAAAGAAACCAGTTATAATAATAACCTGTCACATCCTGACTTCTTTCCCTGTTTTATTTTTTCTGCTTAGCATTCATCACTAACAACATTATACACTACTTGTGTTCCCTTATTTAGTAGCTGTTTCCACAAGTAGAACCTAATTTTCATGAGGGCAGGGAAGTTTATTTATTTTGTTCACCCCACTATTCCCAAAACCTACAAAATGTCTGGCATATAGTAATACCTAGTATATTGTTGAATTATTAAAATATCTGTCTCCTAAGAGTTATACTCTAAGACAAGTCAAAAGCAGTTCTACTAGAATCTATCATTCTTTTTTTTTTTTTTAAAGATTTTATTTATTTGACAAGAGAGAATCACAGCGAGAGAGGGAACACAAGCAGAGGGAATGGTAGTAGGAGAAGCAGGCTTCCTGCCGAGCAAGGAGCCCGATGCAGAGCTCGATCCCAGGACTCTGGGATCATGACCTGAGCCGAAGGCAGACGCTTAACGACTGAGCTACCTAGGCACCCCTAGAATCTATCATTCTTAAGAAAGATAATATACAATACTTCATATTTACAAATGCCTTCTTGGTAGACACTGGAACCCTCTTATAAGCACAGTCTCATTCATCCACAATAAACTTACTATCTAATGACCAAAGGCAAAGAAATGACTTAAGGTAGAGAAGGCAAATGCCTCATGCTTCGTCAGTGAACAAAATCCATGGGCTATGTCTGTTTATTAACCCTGCCCCTTCACTTTACCCACTGCCTTTTGAAGCTATTTGCTGTATTGCTTAAAGTACAGAATCATTCTCACTGAAGGTATCTAGCTATACACTAACAATAAGAGACACTTTCATGAGATCTAAACTTTCATGGGATCCAAGCAGACTCATTCATAACAAATAGCTACGCACTCTTTTGCAAACAAGTTCTGGAATTTCCAACTTCTTGACAAGGCAATTCTTTTTTTTTTTTTTAAGATTTTATTTATTTATTTGACAGAGAGAGAGAGAGATCACAAGCGAGCAGAGAGGCAGGCAGAGAGAGGGGGGAAGCAGGCGCCCAGCTGAGCAGAGAGCCCGATGCGGGGCTCGATCCCAGGACCCTGAGATCATGACCTGAGCCGAAGGCAGAGGCTTTAACCCACTGAGCCACCCAGGTGCACCCCCCTTTTTAAGGTTTTATTTATTTATTTGACAGAGAAAGGGGGGGGGAACACAAGCAAGGGGAGTGGGAGAGGAGAGGGAGAAGCAGGCTTCCTGCTGAGCAGGGAGCCTGATGCAGGACTCGGATCCCAGGACCCGATCCCAGGACCATGGGATCATGACCTGAGCCAAAGGCAGAACAACTGAGCCACCCAGGTGCCCCAGAGGCAATTCTAAAATAGAGGAAATGGTTTTCTTTTTAAAATTCATCATAATCAATCAACCAATCAATCAATAAAATTCACCTTAATCACAATAAATTAAAAGGTTAACAAGAATGTAAACCCTCAGATGTGATAGGCTACCTATACTGTTTTCTCACATAAATCCTAAGAGGAAGGAAGTTCAAAGCCAAGACAACTAGATCCACCAGAAAAACGTAATAATTTATACCAACTGCAGTGCCTTCACTCCATAGTGAGATTAACAAACTGGAAAGGCAAACCAAAACCAAATAAGGAAAGAGGGAAGGGAAGATGAGGTTAACAATAAGGTCAGTTAATATGAAAGAAAACAGTATCCTCAGACTGTTTCATAACTAAGAAAGCAGTCAAAACCTAACAGGAAGGCAGTTTTGGCCTTCCTTGGGTAGTTAAAACAAATGTCAGCCTGCTTTCCACCCCCACTATTTGCCCAAAAGCAGAGCTAAGAAAATGCGCTTATATCATGAGGGGTTCTGAGGTACTCAAACCCATCTGCTTAAAATGTAACTTTCTAATTCCGCTTAAACATCAGAATTTTTCATATTTGTGCATCTGCCTAGATACAGGGGAAAAAAATATGAAGAAGCAGATTTTTTGTGTGTTTGCTAATAAACCAGCAACAGCTAGTCATCAATAGAGGATGACTGAATGTTCTATAGCAATGATGTGCATTAACAGGATATCAAATTTTTAAAAAATGAAGAGAATGGGGTGCCTGGGTGGCTCAGTCAGTTAAGTATCTGCCTTGGCTCAGCCGGGGTCCTGGGATCGAGTCCGATATTGGGCTCCCTGTTCAGGGGGGAAGCCTGCTTTTTCCTCTCCCTTTATTCTCTCTGTCAGATAAATAAATAAAATCTTTTTAATAAATGAAGAGGGAAAACATTTTTCACATATGCTTAACTCCAGTTCAATGGGAAAATATTAACTTAGAGCAACCATTATAACCAACAGCTAATTTTTTTTATATTGATCTAGTTCTTTTTTTTTTTTAGTTCTAATCCTTACTGATGTATGCTTCTTTTGAACTAACTAGGTAATTAAAAACTGTAAGATAAATTTGTGACTGCTTATAGTGCTGTTGCTTTATAATCACAGTTAAAAAGAAAGCCCTGAAAACATAAGACTAAGTAATACCGACATTCACAGAGAACTTACATCCAAACTTTTCTTCTAAAGCAAAGGTTTCAAATAGTGTTGTCCCAATATTAAAACATTCTTAAGGTAGTCCATACCCCAATGAGTTTTTAAAAAAATAATATAAATAATTATATAACTTAAAAAAATGAAATAACCTAAAATCACAAATTACTTACATTAATCTAAATCCACTTTTTGACAGAGTGAAAATTAGAAATAAACTAGGTACTTATTTAGTGGGATTAATTAATTAAACTGTGCTTGGTCCACTCTATGGAAAACTACACAGCCATTAAAAAAGAATTAAAGAGGCTTCTAAGTACAGAAATGGAAAAATCTCCAAGATACCCTGTTCAGGAAAAGAGTAAGCTGATCAACTCACACTGATTCTGCTTATGTGAAGTATTTCTGTGAATCTGTACATATATTGTATGGAAATGCTTAGGAAAAGATCTAGAAGAATACATGCTAAATTCTTTTTTCTTTTTTAAAGATTATTTATATGAGAGAGAGAGCAGAGGGAGGGGCAGAGGGAGAGGGAGAGAAAGAATCCTCAAGGATACTCCCAGCTGAATGCGGAGCTTGACACAGGGCCCAGTGCCAGGACCCTGAGATCACGATCTGAGCTGAAATCAAGAGTCAGACACTTGACAGACTAAGCCACCCAGGTGTCCCCATGCCAAATTCTTAACAGTGATTTTGTCTGGGGAGCGGGGAGAAGTGAGTGAGTTTTGCCAAGATTTTCACATAATGCTCCGTGTGTGGCTTAGATATTTTATGAGGCTGTATTCATATCTCACTTATGTATTAAGAAGTCTTAGAAAGAAAGGACTAGATGATTCTATGAACTAAAGGAAATTAAAACAAAAGATGAAAACTTGCTTGATACTAGGGTATATTAATGACAGAGCAAGAGTATGATCATTAGACAACCTTCTATTCACTACATCTCAATATAATAGCCTTTAGTTCAGCTGTTATATTGATAGTAACAAGATGAATCATAAAGAATAAGATTTCTGAAGTGATTAAAATACAAAATTCATGATAGATGTTAACACGATTTACCATTTGTGGTAAATCATTGACCATTTTTGTAACATATACAAACATCAAACCATTATGTTATATACCTGAAATCAGTATGTCAATTATGCCTCACTAAAAAAATATACAAATCAGATCTAAAAGAACTGAGAGGTTTTTGTTTTTTAAGATTTTACTTATTTATTTGACAGAGAGAGACTACAAATAGGCAGAGGCAGGTGGGGGGGGGGGAAGCAGGCTCCCTGCTGAGCAGGGAGCCCAATGCGGGGCTCAATCCCAGGACCCTGAGATCATGACCCAAGCCGAAGGCAGAGGCTTTAACCCACTGAGCCACCCAGGTGCCCCCAAAACTGAGAGTTTAAAATGTATGCTTCTTATGTCTTCCTATCAAGCTAAATGAACTGTAAATCTTTTCTTTTTTTAAAAGATTTTATCTATTTGACAGAGAGAGAGAGACAGTGAGAGAGAGAACACATAAGCAGGGGGAGTGGGAGAGGGAGAAGCAGGCTCCTTGCAGAGCAGGGAGCCTGATGCGTGGCTCGATCCCAGGACCCTGGGATCATGACCTGAGCAAAGGCAGATGCTTAACTACTGAGCCACCCAGGCACCCCAACACTTTTTTTTCTTGTTTTATTATAAAACAGCCATGTTTCAACCGAAAGTACTTATTCTTTGGTATTGAAATCCAACTAGCCTTAAAGGCAAATTCCAACAGCATATCTGAAAATAGCCAATAGCACTGCAATTAAAAAGACAATACATGGTTTTTGTACAAACGTGTTTCTCAGTGTGTTCTTACTGTGGAAAAATGAAGGGAGGGAGTTTTGGAAGATCGGAGGAAATTGATCAGGAAGACCTAATTGCCCTCTTTTTTAGGGAATAAATAGGACATTTCTGGAAAAAAATAAAAGTAAAAAGATGCTTTACCAACTACAGATAAGAGGACAAGAGACCCAAGGAATGTTGGTACTGATTCAGAAACAGGAAAGCCAGCATGTCTAGGATGAGTCAGCAGATGGCTAGATCATCCTGAAACTTAAAGTCATCTGCCCAAAAAGTAGGGAGATAAGACAAAAGAAATCCAAAATTCACTTAAATGCAGAGCCCAGAAGTTTTTAATTTTATTGAGATATAGTTTATATGCAATGAAGTGGACCCATTTTAACTGTATATTTTAGTAAGTTTTGACAAAACTGTACCCCTGTATGATCACCACCATATTCAAGATATAGAACATTTCCCAAACCCCAAAAGTTTTGTGTGTCTCATCCTAATCAAACTACTGCCATCCCTGACCCCAGTTAAATATTTTTAAAAAGATTTTGTTTATCTATCTATCTATTAGAGAGAGAGTACAAGCAGTGAGAGCAGCAGGCAGAGGGAGAAGCAGGCTCCGCGCTGAGCAAGGAGCCTGATGTGGGACTCAATCCCAAGACTCTAGGATCATGACTTGAGCCGAAGGCAGATGCTTAACCAACTGAGCCACCAGGCGTCCCTAGTTAAACATTTTTGACACTATAGATTAGATTTGTCTTCTCTAGAATTTCATATAAATGGCTCTTCTGTGTAAGGCTTCCTTTCACTCAGTATAATGTGTTCAAGGTTCATTCATGTTATACCATGTATCACTACTGTGTTCCGTTTTATGACCAAATAATATTCTATCATATGGACCACAATTTGCTTATATGTCCATTTATTCATGGACATTTGGGTTGTTTCCAGTTTGGGATCATAATGACTAAATCTGCTATGAATATGCAAGGCACCAGCAGCTCTGATTGCTTTCATTTTCTAACTCAGCACCGCCCAGACACTCTCAGTTCATCATAGCTCCCACCCTTATGCTGCCCTTATAACCATGAGAAAAGCGATCAGTCATTCAACAAATACATATTACAGACCTGCTATACGGCAGAAACTGTTCAGGCACTACAGATACAGCAATAAATAAGACAGTAGAATCCCTCTTCAGTACAATTTATAATCTTTTTGGAGGGGGAAAGAGTGGGAAAGATGAGTCAAAAACAAAAATAATTTCCCACAGGAAATGTAACAGAAAAGTTAAAATAATATATTAACAGTGTGTCTAATTCAAATCTGGCAACCTAGAGAAGGCCTATCTGAGCGGAGATCTGAATGACACAAAGGAGACAGCCATGTAACTATCTGAGATCAAAGCACTCCAGGCAAAGAGAATTCCAAGTGTGAAGCCCTAAGGAGAGAATGAACTTCTTTTCAAAAAGCAGAGAAAAAGCCAGTGTGATAGAAATGTAGTGAACTAGGTTGGGTAAAAAGGCAAGAGGTGAGGCTGAAGAGGCAGGCAGAGGCCAAGTCAGATAGAATCCTATAGGCCACAATACTAAATTTGGGTTTTATTGGAGGGTATTAAGCAGGAGCGTAAAATAATCAGATCTGCATTTCAAAAAGATCACACTGGCTGTGTAGAGAATTGTAAGGGGAAAGAGTGGAAGCAGATCAGGTAGGTGGCTACAATGCAGGTGGTGATAGCTTGAACTACAGGGAAAGCAAAAGAAATAGAACAGATGGGGATAGTTTCAAGACATCCTTGAAGCAGAATCAAATGGCTCTTGTTAATGTGTTGGATGTGGTAGGTATAAAAAAGAAGAATCTAGGATAATTCCCGGGTTAGGTGTGGGCAAGTAGGTGGGTGATAGTGCCATTTACTGAAATGGGGAGGGGCACCATTACTGAAACTGGAGGGGCACCTCATTGGCTTAGTGGGTTAAGTAGCTATTGATCTCAGCTCAGGTCTTGATCTCAGGGTCATGAGTTCAAGTCCCACATTTGGCTCCATGCTGGGTGTACAACCTAATTCAAAAAAAAGAAGGAAAGAAATGGGGGAAATTGGAGGAAAAATAGGTTTGGAGTTGTGGGGAGAATCAATAGTTCTTGGCTAGTTATACTAAATTTGTGATGTCAACTGATCATCCAAATGCAGATGTCAAATAGGCACTTGGATATGTGAGTTTGTGGTTAAGAGGAAAAGTCAGTGCTGGATACACAGTATTATGGAATAATATCTGAAACTAAGAAGTATATACAATTTTGCTTCTGCAAGTAGTACATATATATCTCAGTACACCAGGATCACACCAGATAAATAGGATCCCAAGTACAATTTCACTTGGAATCAGAAGTGAGGGCAGGTAGGAAGGGATAAATTTTATATTTGACCCCACAGGCATAAAGAATAAAATGCTGAATTTACACCATTTTTCAAGATCAGATATAAGATTTCAAAGAAATTGTAGTTGTAGTGGGCAGTCTTTGAACTATAGTCGTCCCTAGAGGTACACTTTTCATCTTTCTCTTGGAGTACTTCAGGAAAAAAATAGGAAAAGCATCCAATATACAACAATTAATCCGCAAATATTTAACATACAGATTGGATCACTGTGTCTATAGCTGTGGAGATTACAAAAAGACAGAGTAGTACAGTTGTTAAGGACATGGACTTTGCATACAGTCTTTAGAGTCAAACAGATCTAGGTTCAATTCCTACTCCTGCTACCTATTAGCCGTGGAGACAATAACCCTCATAGGGTTACTGTAGGGGTAAGTGATAGAATGAATACTTGCAGGGCACTTAGTCACAGTCTCTGATTAAACATTAACTCCCAATACTTTCTCTCTTCAGGGTCTCACTGACTAACGAAATCTACAAAGCATAAATCTCTAAAAGAACAATAATATAAACTACATATGAAAAATGCTAAATATAGTTGGTAAAATTGGTCAGGAAGCATTGAGATTTGGGCTGAAGAAGATTAATAAGAGAAACAGGAAAGCTTTTACCTTTTATTTACTTTTATTTTTATTTGAAGGGGATAATTAAAGAAAATAAAGAGTGAAACCAATGTAGAAAAGATGATAACTACCCCTTGCTGAGAATTCCTGCTCATCAGCTTTCTTTCTTTCAAGATTTTATTTGTCAGAGAGAGAGAGAGAGAGAGAGAGAGAGAGAGCACACAAGTAGGCAGAGAGGCAGGCAGAGGGAGAAGCAGGTTTCCTACTGAGCAAAGAGCTTGATATGGGACTCAATCCCAGGACCCGGGGATCATGATCTGAGCCGAAGGCAGACACTTAGCTGACGGAGCCAACCAGGTGCCCCTCATTCGTCCCTTCTTTAAAACAACTTAAGCTATAATTCACATGTTATATAACTCATTCACTTAAAATGTATAATTCAACTGTTAGTGTATTCACAGAGTTGTGGAATCATCACCATAATCTGTTTTAGAACATTTTCATCATCCCAGAAAAAACTTTATACCCTTTACCAGTCACTCCCCCTTTCCCCTCCACCCCAGAAGTCCTTGGCAACCACTAATCTGTTTTCTGTCTCAATGGACTTTCCTGTTCTGGACCTTACATGTAAATGAAATGTAACTGGCTTCTTTCACTTAGCATAATGTTTCTAGAGCTCATCTATGTTGTAAATTAATCATTACTTCATTTTTGTTGCCAAATAAATTCTATTGTATAGATACACCACATTTTATTTATCTATCATCAGTTGATGGACACATGGGTTACTTCTACTTTTTAGCTATTATGAGTAATGCTATGATGAACACTCATAAGCACGTTTTGTATGGACATGTGTTTTCATTTCTCTTAGGTACACAAGTAGTCCCTTCCCTCACCTGTGGTTTTACTTTCTGTGATTTCAGTTAACTGCAGTCAGCCATGGTCCAAAAAGTAGATGATCCTCCTACTGGTGCACTGCAGAAGGTCAACAGGAATCCAATACTACATCACAATAACTACGTCATTCATCTCCCTTCATCTCATCATGGAGGCATTTTATCATTACATCATCACAGGAAGAAAGGTGAGGATGGTACAGTAAGATTTTGGGAGAGAGACCACATTCACATAACTTTTATTATAGTATATTGTTATAATTGTTCTATTTATTATTAGCTTTTATTGCTACTGTGCCTAATTTATAAATTAAACTTTATCACAGGTATGTATGTATAGGAAAAAACAGTGTACATGAGGTTCGGTACAGTCCACGGTTTCAGGCAGCCACTGGGGGTCCTGGAACAGCCCCACAGATAAGGGGGCACTGCTGGACCTCCGAGTGCAATTGCTGGGCTCTACAGTTAAATTCTGCTTTATCTTTAGAGGAACAGCCCAAATTGTTAGAGGCAATACAGTCAGCTCCAAATAATCAAATGACAGTAACTAATTACCTAACATCTTTGGGCATCTAAAGTTACTATCAATGCTCATATTTTCAAATTGTTTATATGGTTTTTAGGTTTGTATAAAAAGTCTGTAGAAACACAAAACTACCTCTGAAACTAATATATTAACTAATTGATCTTAAATTTTAAAAAAGGTCTGTAGGAAAAGGTAAGCATGCAGAAAACAGAAGATCAATAGGCCAGCAAAATAAAATGCTTTTTGAAAAAACCAAAGAGCTTCATGGGACAAACTGGACACAAAAGCCAACATCGTGGACACTTAAGGGAAAGAAGAAAAAGAAGTGCTTAGTATCAATTAAGTGCACCCATGTACTGAGGATGAGTGTGTATGAATGGGAAAGCTGTACAACCAAGTGAAATGTTTTGCCAACTCTTCTATCCTCTCAGAGTAACTTTGGAAAAGACTCTCTTCCGCATTTTATGCCCTCGCTCATTGTCAAAGGTCAAAGAAACAGTGGAAATTTCTTTTATACTGATTAATTAATTTCATCAATTTATTTTTCCCTTTGTAGTGTAGCTATTAGAAAATTTTAAAGAACACCTATCTGTGAATATACTAAAAACAATGAATTATATACTTTAAATGAGCGAATTGCATGGTATATGAATCAGACCTCAGTAAAATTATTTTTTAAAAAGTACATGTGTGTGACTCTTAACTATAGGAAACAAACTGAGGGTGGCTGAAGGAGAGGTGGGTGGGGAAATGGGGTAACTGGGTGATGGGCATTAAGGAGGGCATGAGATATAATGAGCACTAGATATTATATGCAACTGATTAAAAATAAGTAAGTACATACATACATGTGTGGCTGGCGCTGTATTTCTTATTTATTTATTTATTTATTTATTTATTCATTCATTCATTATTTTTTTTTTTTAACAGAGAGATCACAAGTAGGCAGAGAGGCAGGCAGAGAGAGGGGAAGCAGGCTCCCCGCTGAGCAGAGAACCCAATGCGGCTCTTGATCCCAGGACCCTGGGATCATGACCCGAACTGTAGGCAGAGGCTTAACCCACTGAGCCACCCAGGTACCCCAGGTACCACCCAGGTACCTATTTCTTAAATAGAAATACAGGCACTGTATTTCTATTTAACAGGGACAGTTTCTCCATTTCTGAAGTTACCATGAGTCAGTTACAGTAATAATGAGAAAGGAAGAAAAAAGTAAAACCACATTTATTTCTGGTTTAGGTAATAGCCTTTGTGATGGACCTATTTAAAAAACAAGGTAAAATTATAAAGCTATTAAAAAAGAGAACGTTTTACTGAAGAAATTAACTTCAATAATTATAATGGACAGTTATCAGAGTATTAGAAAATATCCTCTGTGAGGATGGAAAAGGAAAATGGAATTTAAAAACAAAAAAATAGGGACACCTGGGTGGCTTAGTTGGTTAAGCGGCTACCTTCAGCTCAGGTCATGATCCCAGGGTCCTGGGATCAAGCCCCGCATAGGGCTCCTTGCCTGGTGGGGAGCCTGCTTCTCCCTCTGCTTCTGCCTGCCATTCTGCCTGCTTGTACTCTCTCTCTCTCTCTGACGAATAAATAAATAAAATTAAAAACCAAAAAAAATATAAAGTGAAGGCCAAGACTACCTTCAGGAAGACCAAGAAAGTTCCACAACAACTAACACCTAGTAAATGTTCAATAGATGTTAGATGGAAGGACAGAAAAGACTAGATGGGTGAACGAACAAGCAAATTTGAATAGGAAGATAAAAGGAAGGATAATAGGGAAGAAAAAGGTATTTAATAACTTTAAAAAGCCTCTACTACACAAATATAGAAACTACTGAAAATCAGTTCAACTTACATGTTGCCAACTCTTTGTAATGTAGTAATGCCAACTCTTTTGACATGTAATGACTTACATGTCAGCAGGTCACCTGTCTGGGGAAGTTTACAACCCATAGACCAGAAATATCAGAGACAAAGAGCTGGACCATAATCAACCAAAAGGAGAAGAATCACAGAGAGTACCCACCAGATTTTGAGTATTTTGTGGAATATGCTAAGTAAAGACATGCCACTAAAATCAGGAGGCATTTGGTAAAAGCTCTGGTAGCTTATCAAAGGATCATAAAGCAATAAAGTATGCAGTAAGTGCTTTCTGATTATTTCAAGACCATGAATGATCAGTGAGACCGGGGCAGGAAAAGGCCACTCCCTCTATCTCCATGCTGTTAGAGAAATCAATCATACTCTCATAAATGTGTCCGAGCACAGGCAGAAAAACCAGTCCAGTTTAAAGTGTATGGCAACCAAGACAAACTTAATTTAATGTTATATGTATCCTCCTGAGAGGGAAAAATAAATGTTGGCTGACTATGTAAGGAATTCCCTGGGGTCATAAGTTATCAAAGCACTTGTGCCATTTATATAGTAAGAACTTCACAAAATGCTTCACCAGTAATTGCAATTTCATAAACAGAGTATTACTGCTGGCTAACAACATCCTTTATCATTTATTAATGGCAAGGGGTAGGCTCTGACAGGAATAGTTTTGACTTAACACCAGGAACTGCCTTTGGAGAAAGCTAGAAGGAGAGAGAACCAAAGGTTCAACTCAACTTGAAGAAAACATTGAGGACACTGTGAGAAGGAAAGGAAGGGTGAATTGGAGGAAATCATAGGGGGAGATGAACCATGAGAGACTCTGGACTCTGAGCAACAAACTGAGGGTTTTGGAGGGGAGAGGGTGGGGGGTTGGGCAAGCCTGGTGGTGGGTATTGAGGAGGGCATGTAATGCATGGAGCACTGGGTATGGTGCATGAAAAATGAGTCTGGTAACACTGAAAAATAAAATAAAAGTATTTGAGAAAAAAAATTAAAAAATAAAAATAAAAAGTAAAAAAAAAATTTTAAATAAAAAAAATAAGAAAAAAGTAACTTTTGATAGAGTATGAAGAGAAAAATAATTGGTTGTTAAAACACAGGTGAATGTTTGAAAGGTAAAGGTTGAGGAGAGGGGCTGGAATAACCACAGCTGAAGGACTAAAGCCAAGTGAAGACAAAGAGGTTTTACCCTAAAGTGTGAAAGAACTGCCTTCTTGTTGCCATATGTGTGATTGTTGTCATACTACTATATTACATGCTATTGTGCTATAAACTATGGATATATTTATTGAAAGGTGTGTGAGAATATACATGACCATCCCAAAGAGGCTTTCCTAGATACATATATACACCCCTACAGTACTCATCACCCTTCACTGTCTCCTGTACTAAACAGCTTCATGAGGTCAAGATGCAGGCTTGTGTCCCCTCAATCTAGCATGAAGCTTGGTATCTCACCTGAAACATAATGTTATTTGCTCTAGTAAAAGAAATGACACTTGTTACAGACTGAGTTGTGTATCCCCCTCCCTAAATTCCTATGCTGAAGTCCTAACTCCAATGCGACTATATTTGGAGACAAGGCCTTTAGGGAGATAAAGTTAAATGAAGTCATAAAAATGGGACCCTAATCCAATAGGATTGGTGTCCTTATAAGAAGAGACACCAAAGATCAATATATCTCTTTCTCTCTGAGTGTGCACAGAGGAGAGGCCATGTGAGGACACAGTGAGAAGGTGGCTCTCTGCAAGTCAGGAAGAAAGGTCTCACCAGAAACCAGCCTTGACAGTACCTTGACTTTAGACTTCCAGTCTCCAGTACTATGAGAAAATAACGTCTGTTGTTTTGTTATGGCAGCCGGAGCTAACTAATACAACACTCAAACCAGAATATGGGTGTTCTCTTGGTCTCACTGACAGCTGTCAAGATGTACAGAAGCAGCTCCTTAGGAGGAGACTGTGAGATGGTGTCATATGTAGGACATTAAGGCAAGATCAATACTTGTCCTTCAAAAACAAAATTAGAGGGGCACCTCGGTGGCTCAGTTGGTTGAAGCTTCTGCCTTCGGCTCGGGTCATGATCTCGGGGTCCCCGTATTGAGCCCCGCATCAGGCTCCTTGCTTGGCAGGGAGCCTGCTTCCCCCTCTCTCTCTGCCTGCCTCTCTGCCTACTTGTGATCTCTCTCTGTGTGTCAAATAAATAAATAAACTCTTTAAAACAAAACAAAAACAAAATTAGATTCCTTATAAGTGGGTAGACTAGGATAGGTCCCATAAGATAAAGAGCAAGCTAGTTACCCGGATTCAAGAGCCATACACCATGAGGCAGACTGTTGTACTTCTGACATTTTCTGTACTCATTTCCCTATTGGTCTTGGTACTAAAACATTTCCTGGCGCTCTCTAGCCAACTTCAGTTATGCCAAAGCAGAACCAAGAAAAGATGTTTCCCTTTTTGCTTATTAAAGGGGAAAACAGGGACGCCTGGGTGGCTCAGTTGGTTGACCGTCTGCCTTTGGCCCAGGTCATAATCCCAGGTCTTGGGATCAAGTCCCACATAGGGTTCCTTGCTTGGCAGGAAGCCTGTTTCTCCCTTTGCCTGCAGCTCCCCCTGCTTGTGCTCGCTCATTTACTCTCTCTCTCTCTCTTTGTGACAAATGAATAAATAAAATCATTAGCCATCAAGGAGATTCAAATCAAAACCACATTGAGATACCACCTTATACAGTGAGAATGGCCAAAATCAACAAGACAGTAAACAACAAGTGCTGGAGAGGATGTGGAGAAAGGAGGAACGCTCTTACACTGCTGGTGGGAATGCAAGTTGGTACAGCCACTTTGGAAAACAGTGTGGAGATTCCTTAAAAAATTAGAAATAGAGCTACCCTATGACCCTACAATTGCACTACTGGGTATTTACCCTAAAGATACAGATACAGTAAAAAGAAGGGCCATATGTACCCCAATGTTCATAGCAGCAATGTCCACAATCGCCAAACTGTGGAAAGAGCCAAAATGCCCTTCAACAGACGAATGGATAAAGAAGATATGGTCCATATATACAACAGAATATTATGCCTCCATCAGAAAGGATGAATATCCAACTTTTGTATCAACATGGACAGGACTGGAAGAGATTATGCAGCGTGAAATAAGTCAAACGGAGAGAGTCAATTATCTTATGGTCTCACTTACATGTGGAGAGTATGGAAAAACATGGAAGACATTGTGAGAAGGAAAGAAAGGGTGAATGGAGGGAAATCAGAGGGGGAGATGAACCATGAGAGACTGTGGACTCTGAGCAACAAACTGAGGGTTTTGGAGGGGAGAGGAGTGGAGGGTTGGGTGAGCCTGGTGGTGGGTATTAAGGAGGGCACATATTGCATGGACACTGGGCGTGGTGCATAATCAATGAATCTTGGAACACTGAAAAAGTTAAATTAAATTAAAAAATAAAGGGGAAAAGAGTATCCTTGGGGTCAGGGTGGTATGGTGGTAACAGTCATGTAAGTAAGAAGATTCCTAGTTGAAGGTGAAACACAGTGTCCTAGCTACTTCATTCTTTCAACAAGTATTTACCAAGCATTTACTATACAACTGACCCGTGTCTAACCACTAGGGACTCAACAGCAAAACTCCCTGCCCTCACGGAGGAGCTTCCATTCTAGCTAGGAGAGGGAAGGAGACAGAAAATGATAAGCATAATATATAAGCATATCTATCAGCATAATATATATAATATATAAGGAAATGATATACTGTGTTAGAAGTTGACAAGTGCTGGGGCACCTGGGTGGCTCAGTTGGTCAAGCGTCTGCCTTCGGCCTCAGGTCATGATCCCAGGGTCCTGGAATCGAGCCGGGCACCGGGCTCCCTGCTCAGTGGGGAGCTTGCTTCTCCCTTTCCTTCTGTTCCTACCCCCCTGCTTGCGCTCTGTCTCACTCTTGGTCTCTCTCAAATAAATAAACAAATAAAGTCTTAAAAGAAAAAGTTGATAAGTGCTATGGACAATAAGAGGCAAGAATGATATGGGGAGGGGCGCCTGGGTGGCTCAGTCGTTGGGCGTCTGCCTTCGGCCCAGGTCAGATCCCGGAGGCCTGGGATCGAGCCCCGCATCGGGCTCTCTGCTCTGCAGGAAGCCTGCTTCTCCCGCTGCCATTCCCTCTGCTTGTGTTCCCTCTCTCACTGTGTTTCTCTCTGTCAAATAAATAAAATCTTTAAAAAAAAAAAAAAATGTTAAAAAAAAAAAAAAAAAGAATGATATGGGGAGAGGGGATTCAGGGCAGATGTCACTGGGAAAGTGACCCTTAGGCAAACACTTGAAGGAAGGACAAGAATGAACTGTGTCTCTATCTGTAGAGGCAGGACAAAGAGGCAGGACATGTCTGACACTTTCCAGGAAGGGCAAGACTTTCAGATGACAGAATGCAGTGACCCACAAGGAAACAGTAGGTGGGCAGGGAGTCCTACCACGTAGGCTCTTGTACACCACTTAGAAAGGCTCCTGAGTCTTATTTTGAATTAAAAGAGAAAAGGTACTTCAACATCTTCCCATCAGTGAAATTTGGGAGGTAAGATTGTGGAATCTTTATGCATTTTGTTTTGTACTGCAGAATTCCAGCCACTGACAAGATACTCAGATGAAGCCTCAAGGCAATGGCTAGAACACTATATATAACCTAGAAAGGTAGTTTGGTAGAATAAACACAAACACTTATTTAAATAAAAAGACTGCAAACTCACCACATTCTTGGGAAATGCAGAGAGAACAACAGTTCTGCACATGGAAAATTTGATATACAAAGAAAAGACTTGTCATGCTTCTAAAGGCAGCCTGAAAATGAAATAGGAAGAAAACCAAATGAACTCCAAATGACTGCAGCCACAAGAAAATACTGCCTTTCTATGGCACTGAGAGAAAGCTAGCCAGAACATGTGTCTCAGACCAAGAGGAAAAAAGGGACACGCTCTCAGAAACACACATAAAAGACAGTCTCCTCTAGACTACTCCTCTCCACCATGCCTGTTCTTGTTCCATTTTAAACAAAAAGGCTTTTGCCTAAATGTAAGCTTACAACCCAAATCAGGCTCTTACCAAGGATGCTCACAGGCATACTTCCTGCTGGGAAGAATCCTATAGCAGTTTATGATGGGATAAAATGACACATCTATCCATAATTCCATAATGCCCATTAACCTTCCCAGTGCTGAGATTCAATATAAACTCCTATTTCTGAATATTGCATTATTTGTGATCCACACTAATGGTTATATATCTGGACATGGCACAGAGGTTGGGGCAGGCAGAGAAACATGGAAAAATTATTTATTTTAAAATCATTATTGAAAATATGAGGTAACAATAGTATTAAGGAAAATTTTGGAGAGAAAAAGACACTCCAAAATCCACTATCTTAAAACAATGATTTCATGTTTGCACTATCTTGCAGTCTTTGTCTATATTCACATATATTTTATTTTATTTTTAAGATTTTATTTATTTATTTATTTGAGAGAGAAAGAGATCACAAGTAGGCAGAGAGGCAGGCAGAGAGAGAGGGGAAGCAGGCTCCCTGCTGAGCAGAGAGCCCAACTCAGGGCTTGATCGACCCTGAGATCATGACAGATCAAGCCGAAGGCAGAGGCTTTAACCCACTGAGCCACCCAGGTGCCCCTATTCACATATATTTTAGAGAGGCAGTGTCCATCGCATCAATGAAGCAATTATCTAAGCTTTGCTCAAGAAAAACTGTAACACATTTACATAATAGGATTGTTGCTATCTATAATCAATCATTTTATTCCCCAGGTGTGTCTAATGCAGAAGAGAAGCAAAAAGACTAAGGCAATAATTATTTATCTGACAATTATTTATTGGGGGCCTACTAAGTGTCTAGCATTAATCTAGGCCCTGGGAATAGAACAATGAACAACAGATACGGTATCTCTGACTTTATAGAGTTTAAGTTCTAGTTGGGGGAAAAAAGACAATAAATAATTTAACAATCAAACAGAAGAAGAAATTCTTAGAGAAAATTACTTTCTCAAGCTATAGAGTGAATGATACAGACAGAGAAAAACAAATTCCAAAGCTTCTGATTCACAACAATGGCTGTTCCTAATCAATACACTGAACACAGTTTTCTGACAGTACTAAACCCAGAAACCAGATTCTTCTAGATCAGAGGTGAGCAAACTTTTCATATAAAAGATAGACAGTAAATATTTTTGGGCTTCGCAGGCCATAGGGTCTCTGTTGCAACTACCCAACTGTGTCATTACAGGGCGAAAGCAGTCACAGACAATATGAAAACGAATGGATGTAGCTGCTTGCCAATAAAACTTTACTTACAAACACTAACTGATTTAAGACTTGGCCTGCAAGTTCCAGATGGCTCAAAAGAGCACTCAAGCACTGTTAACAAGAAATAGAGGGAAGATACACATGCAATCCTGAGCTGGAAAATTCCATTGAGTTTTCTTTTGCAATGACTCATTTTGTCATTTCCTTTCCATTTCCATATCCCCAAATCAGATTTTTATTACCTTTTACTTACGCACATTCCCCTGCTTTTGCATATGCTGTTCCTTTAATCTGCATTCTCTTTCTCCCATTCACCACCTATTAAAAATCTTCTCTCTGTAAAGTCCAGCTCAATTGACTGTAAATTAGATAATATTAAGGACTTACTGTTAGTTATTTTAGGAAGGGTAACAGCATCTAGGTTGTGTAATTTTTAAAGTGTCCCTACCTTTTAGAGACATTGCAACTGTTGTAGAAGAGATGCTGTGATGTCTGGGATTTGCTTCAAAATAATCTGGGGGTGAAAGTGGGGGAAGGTGAAATACAGATGAAACAACCCAGCGCTGATAATGAAGCCGAATGATGAGTTCACAGGGATTCATTATACCTTTTCTCTATTTTTGTATATTTTTGAAATTTTCCAGACGAAAAGTTGAAAGAATTTCAGTCCAAATGCCTGATTCTACAGAGGAATGAATGTCTCTTTCTCCTGTACTACGTCAGCATGTACTTCTATTTATTACTTATTTCAATCTGCTTTGGACTGGTATTAGCTGTTTACACCAAGATAGTGAGCTCTTTAAGGGCAGGCTCATGTCATAGTCATCTCTGTCGCTTTCCTAGCGTGCTTCACACGTAATTGACACCTGATATTGTCTGCTAAAGTTATCTGAAAAAGGACCAAAGCCAAAGAGACTAGAAAGAAAAACAGTAACAGGAGCACCTTTCGTTCCTGATTAAAATTAAATCAGAAAGACTTATCATATCAATTGCACCATTTACATAGGGCTCTTGGGCTATCCCTAGCTTTGAACTTCAGTAACCAAACTAAAAGTAGAAAATAGCAACCATTCCCTCCAACATTCTGGGAGCCAGTGGAGAAAATGGGGAAGACAAGACGTTTGCTCCTAAAAAGGAGGTGGCATTATTACTCTCCACTACTGACTTCAAGGCCACCAGTATTTTCAATCATCATCATCATCATCATCATCATCATCATCATCGTGACCCAACGGAATCAGAGTGGTTATCAGCCCAATGGTTTCAGTAGAATCACGCGTGTGCCCTATTCATTGTGCATCCATTACACAATAATAATTTATAAATAATAATAATAATAGCAAACCTATGCTACAAATCCTCTCTCTAACATAAAAGAAAAAAAAAATCTTCCTTCAGCCACTCAATGATACTAATTATCACATATAACCTAGGTTGATTTGATTTGATTTGAAAGAGATTAAGGAAGTTCCAACCAGGTAGCTCTGGTTTAGATTTTAAATGTCTAAAGTGCGTCCAAAAGACTAGCAAAGTCATACTCCTATAAAAGGTTCTCTCGATCCATAAAAAATGAAAATAAAAACTCTGCCTCTGAAAAATGGTCAGTTAAAAAAAAAAAACAAAACACCTTAATGCATCAAGTGAGAATAACCAGGGGATCCTGGCCTGGAATGAAATCTCATTTTCTGGGCCAATTACACACAGCAAACACTGAGCAAGATCCAGCACTCTCTCAAGGCACCACCTATCTCAGAACTTTGCCTATCAGCTCCAATCCTATCCATGGACTCACGCACTTGCCGTGTCTCTAAGTGTCTCCGATTTCCTGTTAGGCAATTTTACTGAATGCAAAAACACTCATTTCCCTGAAAAAAGCCACCAGTGCACCTCCCCATTACCATTTTTCCAACTTCCTTATCTCCTTTGACGGCACATCTAAGACTCTAGGAATATTGAACACAACTCTCTTTTCCTCATTCCTGACTACTTTTTAAAAAAGATTTCATTTATTTATTTATTTGAGAGAGTGAGAGAGAGCATGAGTGGGGGGCAGGGGAGAGGGTAGAGGAAGAAGGAGAAGCAGACTCCCCAGTGAGCAGGGAGCCTGATGCAAGACTGGATCCCAGGATCCTGGGATCACAACCCAAGCCAAAGGCAGAAGCTTAACTGACTGAGACACCCAGGCACCACCCACCCCTTTTTTTTGAGATAGTACACTCACGAGGGTGGGGAAGAGCAGAGGAAGAAAGAGAATCTATTTATTTATTTATTCTTCTTCCTACATTATTTTTTCTTATTTTCCAAGTTTTCTTATGATCAGTTAGCCAACATACAGTAGTACATCATTAGTTTTTGATGTGGTGGTCAGCCATTCATTAGTTGTGTATAACAAACAGTGCACATCAGAACATGTGCCCTCCTTAATATCTATCATGCAGTTACCCCAACCCCCCACCCCACTCCCTTCTGTAACCCTCAGTTTGTCTCCTGGAGAGAGAATCTTAGGCAGGCTCCACACCCAGAGCAAAGCCCAAGGCAGGGCTTAATCTCACAATTGTGAGATCATAACCCAGGCTGAAATCAAGAGTTAGACACTCAAGTGACTGAGCCACCCAGGTGCCCGAGGGACCACTTTTCCTTTAAACCCTGTCCCTCTCTATTCCTATTCCCTGAGTCTAGTCTTCTATCCCTTCATAATTAAATAACCAAATCAGAAAATAGAATATGTGCAGCCATTAAAAAGGACAAAATAGAACAAAATCTCCTGACTTACAGGAACTTATACAAGGTGCTCAGTAAGAAAAGCAAGATGCAAAAATCAATTTTATTTATTTATTTTTTAAAGATTATTTATTTGTTTGACAGAGAGAGAGAGGGGGACCACAAGTAGGCAGAGAGGCAGGCAGAGGGAGAGGGGTAAGCAGACTCCCTGCTGAGCGGAGAGCCCAATATGGGGCTCGATCCCAGGACCCTGAGATCATGACCTGAGCCAAAGGCAGAGGCTTTAACCCACTGAGCCACCCAGGTGCCCCAAAAATCAATTTTAATATGATTCTATTTTTATTTATCTATCTATTTATTTATTTAAAGATTTTATTTATCTACTTGACAGAGAGGAGAGAGATCACAAGTAGGCAGAGAGGCAGGCAGAGAGAGAGGGGGAAGCAGGCTCCCTGCTGAGCAGAGAGCCTGATGCAAGGCTTGATCCCAGAACCCTGAGATCATGACCTGAGCCGAAAGCAGAGGCTTTAACCCACTGAGCCACCCAGGCGTCCCAATATGATTCTACTTTTAAAACAATATCCCCAGTCCATGGTATGTATGTGTATATACATTTTTATATTATACAAGAATAGAAAAAATATAGAAGGACAAAGATATGTTACGTGGTAGGGAATGATTCAAAATGAGAAAATAAAGAGAAGGGGGAATGAGGCAAGCAAAAGAGAAAACAACAGATTTCAGTAAATAATACATATATATGTTATGATCCCTTTTATGTACCTATGCAAAAGTATATATAAATACACTATTTTTAAGTTTTAAACAAAATGGGGGTGCCCGGGTGGATCAGTCGGTTAAGTGTCTGCCTTTGGCTCAGGTCATGATCCAGAGGCCCTGGGATCGAGCCCCAAATCAGGCTCCCTGCTCAGTGGGAAGCCCGCTTCTCTCTCTCTCCACCTCCTCTATTCCCTGTTCCTGTTCTCTTGTGCTCACTCTCTAATAAATAAATAAATAAAATCTTTTTTTAAAAAGGTTCAAAACAAAACACATGGAAGGACTTAGGACTTCCTATTAATTCAGAAAAATATTTTTAAATACCATGGTGGTTTTAAAACATGTCTACAGGCACCTGGCTGGTTTGGTCAGTGGAGCACGCAAGTCTTGATCTTAGGGTTGTGAGTTCAAGTCTTATGTTGGGTGTAAAGATTACTTAAAAATGAAAAAAAAATTTTTTTTTAAATCTCTACAAATTCTTTGACAGTCTTTTCATGAAAAGGTGGAAGCAAATTCCCCTCCCTTTAAATATGGGCTAGGCTTAAGGACTCACGTCTAATGAACAGAATGCAGTGGAAATTCTACCGTGTGACTTCATAGGCTAAGTAAGAAAAGGAAACAAGGCTTCCACCTGGCTTTCTCTCGTGATGCTTCCCCTTGGACCCCGGCCACTACGATGTGAAGAAGACAAGAGCCACATGACAGGCCGCCGAAAGGTGTTCTAGCCACAGCCCTGGCTGACGTCCCAGCCAACAAGCTAGTATCAGCCACCAGACATGGCAGTGAAAGGGCCTACATATGCTCCAGCCACCCCACTTTGAGCCATTCCACTCCTTGAGTGGAGCAGAGAATTTTTGCTAAGCTCTACCTAAATTGCAGATCTGTGTGCAAAATAATCCTGTTCATATTTAAAGTGACTAAGTTTTGGAGTGGCTTTTTTACACAACAGTAGATAACTGGAACAAACACTATTTAAGATTTTGCAGAATAAATTGGGCCACTTCTCACTTTCCACCTCTTTGTCTCAGGAGTCATGTTAAGATAAGTTTACCACTTGTCTACCTGCTTTTCTGCTTCTGCCTGCTGTGCTCAAGGCTGCAAGGTGCTCAAGTGGGGTGCAAATTTGGCAAATGGAGAAGGCTGGCCAGCTGGGAGGTCAGTTACAATGAGCAAATAAGTTAAACAAATAACTAAATATTCTGAGAATAATGAAAGCAAGCTTTCTCATTCTTGAAAAAGATACTTACAAACATAAAAAGGGGTAAGGCTGGAGAGAAACTCAAGGTATATATATTTGAATAAAAGATGTTAGTTTGAACTCATGGTTTTTAAAGATATACACAGAAATAGATATAGAAAGAAATGAGAGGGGGCACCTGGGTGGCTCAGTGGGTTAAAGCCTCTGCCTTCGGCTCAGGTCATGATCTCAGGGTCCTGGGATCGAGCCCCCGCATCGGGCTCTCTGCTCAGCAGGGAGC